>APFE030315944.1:85813-155017 GCA_000404065.3 Pinus taeda | reverse complement strand
GCACAATTTACTATTTTTAGCATTTTTTCGGGTCCTAAACTTCCGGAGCCGTTTTGAGGCCCTAAACGACGTTTTTTGGGAAATCTACTGCCAGCGATTTATCTTGACTAAAAATCGTCTTTTCCATCGTAGTCCTCGGAGAGATCTTTCCAACGGGCTATCATGCGCGTCAAACGGAGATAAGACGACCAATTCGCGACCCCGGGAAGTTGATGTACCAACTTACCTAGAAACGGGGCCCACAATTTGGCGTTTCATCTTCCAGGGTTAGGTTTTGGAATGTGAAGGGTTTTTCCATTGTTTCTCAAAAATAAATAGGCCTTCGAGCCTCATTGTAACACAATTCAGAGGCATGTAGCCACACATCTCTTGTCAGAGATAAGCTGCCATCGCCCTAGCTGGTTTATTTCCATTTCTGGTTGTAAGCATATTTCAGTATTTTCCATTAATGAAATGAAGTATTATTTTCGCTGCATCTTTGTGTATATGGTTATCTCTGCAATTTCTTGCGTTCCTGTTTAAGTCTGGATCATGTTTGTAGCAGCGAAACCCTAGAATCTAAAGCTCTGATACCAAATGTTATGAAACGAGCTCACAAAAAGATAAAAAGATAAACGAACACCTTAGAAATAAGCCTCTTCGAGGGGGAAACCTCCTTTACATTACATAGATGAACAATTCTTAGATGATACAAATGACAAGACCTTTTTTCTATATATAGGAGTCTAAGGGGTCATAATATAATCAAAGTTGACATAACAATAATAATGTAAGGGCACATTAATAACAATAGTTGGCTTTTATGGGGCACAATAATAATAATATGGGGACTACATGGGCACTAAAATATAATAAGGGGGTTGTACTAATAACAATAAGGGGTTACACTAGTAATATAGGGACCTAACAGTATCTTATAGGGATAAGACAAAGACGTCAAGTTAGGAGGATTCAACCTCATCTATGTGAAACCACCTCAAGCACACTGCTCTAGAAGCTTCTAGATCATGAAGCTTCTCATCCTCTTTGGGAAAATTACCTTATTGGGATCATCATAGGTATGACAAGGAACAAAGTGATGCCATCTCGGGTCAAAAATGGTGCAACAAGTGACCATCGCAGTTTTGAGCTTCATAAGAGCGATGACCCTCATTTTAGGGTTTTAAGAGCTATTTCTTCAAGGGAAGCTCCAGACATTTTCCAAGAAAATTTAAAGGAGGGATCTAATTCGTATACATGGATGAGTATAATATATAATGGTCATGTTTCGGGCACTTCAAGGTATGTCACAGGGAAGTATAGGAGGCATGAAAAAATAGTATGTGACAGATGCCCCTAAAGCATCAAGGTAGAACAAGGAGTTATGGCTGTGATGCTTTACAAGGTTTTTAGAAGGATGAGGACACACATTGTCAAGAGACCTGCAAATCAAGGACACATATACATATCTGAGATCAAGACATGAATCCATGGCATGGACACAACCATCCAGATGATTAAGACTCTATGAAAAGATCCACGGTATGGGCACAACCATCCACTTAACAAGGATCATCATAAATATAAAGTCTCACGGTATGGTCATAGCCATCCGTATAGTAGAAACATATGTACAATTATGAATGAAATATAAATCCATGTAGTTTGAGTCATAACAGATAGGACTCAAGGTCTTGCACTCCATCTTCACTTGATCAATGTATGAATTCTAACATGCTAGAAAACCACCTGATTACCAGCCAATGATGTGGATTGTTAACAGGTACAAGAGAAACCACGAATAATGACAACGGCTCTTAAGGTACAACATTATAATTTGTGAATGTGATAATGAAGCTAAGGTCAAACACTCATGGAATCACCCGATTGAAAGCCAATAATGAAGACCTGTCGTCAGATGTGAAGAATTGGCCATTAGGGCATTCCAACTCTAAGGTATTGAAAGGGAGTTTCTAAGTCATCTTCCTAGATAACGAACTGAAGCCAATAAGAAGTGACCCATCGAAGGAGGGCAATGATGAATTCCACATCATCAAAATGAAACAAGAAATAAAGTGGAATAATATTCAGGACTATAGAAATGACTCAACAATGTATAGGTAACTAACTGCAGGTTGGAGTTCTCTTGAACATCAGTGACACGACTCGAGAGTGTGGAAGCATTTGAATCAACATAGGAATAAAGTTCATGATGACATAATGGAATAGTCAAATGAGAAGCAAAAGTTATCACCCAAACCCAGAAGGACAAGTGGCTATGTGAGGACATCCCAAACCCGACACGAGAGCAGAAGAGTGTCATGTTCAAGAGCAACATGCTACCTATACAAAGGATATCTCATCTGATTTTTCCCTTGTTATTTCTTGCGAGTACCCCAATTATTTTTATCACAAGCTTGAAGGGTATAACATATGCTTGTCATGTAAGTTCATTCTTTGAATGAATCAATCCTAGTAAGTTTTACGAGCCCTAGGAAGGAGAAGCTCGGTCTCATCACAGTGACGAGTTTTTTGTCGTAAAATGTTAACAAATTTGATGTAAGAATAACTCGGTATCTTTTTCATATTTAGAGAGTTTGAAAAAGAAACAAACAAGAAAACTCCATCATGTCCCTTTTCATAATTTGCCCCTCGAACCCAAAAAGGTAGAAAAAAATATCCGAGGGAACCTCTTCACCATGTCAACCAAGGTGTACCTTTTTTTAAATAATCAATCTCAGCTTCAAAGGGGTAAATTTATACTAAGGTGACATCAATTCATTTACATTAACGAGTTCAAAATAACAAGTGATCAACAATGTTTTCAATTTTCGAGAGTCAAAAAAGAGCTGAAAGATGACTTCGAGGGGGGGTCCCTTTTTTGTTTATTTAATTAGTCCGAAAAAGAGGTAAAATAAAACTCATGAGGATCGTTTAATAATGATCACTATTCATATTAAAGGAACTTGTAACTGCACAAGAAACGCACCCGTCACAAATATCGACAGAAAATATTAAAATATTACAAAAATATTGACAAAACTGACTTCCAAAACTTATAAATAGGCAAAAGTGATTTTACGTTTTACCATTTTACCAAAGTGATTTTTTAAAGTACATTTTGTGCCCTTATTCTCTTGATTTTCTAGTGGCTATTGCGAGAGATAAAGGGTATTGTTTCGCAAACCGTCTACGACAGGTAAGAGCCTCATCCCTGCTCTTGCATTTTATCACTTTTTTATGCATTTTAAATGGGAATTTTGATTCTAGAAAGGAGGATTTCAAATTTTAGGGAGTCGTTGACCATTGTGGGTATGGTCATGGAACCCACAATGTCCATGCCTGAGCCTGAAGGCTTACGTGATTCCATCGCACTGTTTGTAAAAACAGGCACGATGGCATTAAGGGTGGTTTTTAAAGAAATAAAACTCTCTTTTAAGCAAAAATTGATGTTTTTGATCCATGAAAAAGTCATTAATAAGTGTTAAATTTGTTTTGCAAGAGAATAAGGTCTTGGAGTGGAAAGAAAGAGGCCATGAGGTTCAAGATCATCAAGTAGCTCAAGATCCTGAATGCATAAACACTCTAAGGAATTGTAGGCTGCTAAAATTCTTCAAGACCATAGGATTAAGGGCTCATATGGAATTGTTTCCCTATCTGATCAGTCTTTAGGACGTGAATTGAGACATGTTCATCATAAAAGGTCAGGAACTAGAACTAGAAGAGATGGATATCTACTTGATCACGAGATTGTGTCAAAGACGAGAAGCATTCCAACTCTTTGGATCTTGCCCGAAGGTGAGAGTACAAGGAGTCTGGTCCAGAGGTATTGTCTTGATGTCAAAATAACCAATGGAGGTAAGGTGAATGTAGAGAAAATCACCAAAAACCTCATCTTGAGAATGATTTTTTCACTATGGTGTGTGTAGCCGGTACACAAGCCTTGCATGAGGCTTCAAAATATCAATTCTAATATGCTATTGCATGTTTGACCCCCACCATATTCAACTGGTGTGGAGGCCTTTTGGCAAACATGAAATGATAATTGACCAAGGGGAAGCATGGACACCTGAAGCAATTTGGGTTCAGTTCTATACTAGTGACCTTCTTTTTGGAGTGAGTGCCCCTATTCTGGCATTAGTGGGCAAAGGTACCAGATCCTACCCCTTGAGACCCGAGACTCATGAGATGGAGTCAGCTCATGCCTCGAGGAGGCACAAGTAAACACATGCATTACCCACCACAATTCTTCGTTTGGCTAGAACACCAACTAGTCATGGTGGATGACTATGCTTACACTAGCACAGATTTCAGGTGGCATCCAGATCTACCTCTACCACTAGGGAAATAGTGGATCGATGCAGGTAAAAACTTGTTTTTTGGATTTTTTTAAGTTTTATGATTTTTTGTAAAAGTTTCAACTAAAAGTCAACTTCTGATAAATGTGCAGATGTGGGACCAGTGAGACCACCAAGCATGTCTCCAATAGCATAGCGAGTTGCACATCAGGTAGTGGGTGTAGACTACAAGGAATGGGAAGACCCCTTAACCGAGATGGAGCATAATCTGGAGGTGATAACTCGAGGAGTCCTAGAGTACGCCACTATCGATGATGTTCCACTGCTTTGGCAGAGACACACAGTGGGAGTCTCTGCAAGACCGCGTCCATTGCTAGGCCAAGTGATCAGAGTGGTCTCATGCTGTCATGAGCACTGTGCAATTTGATAGTTTATCTAGGTCTTTTACACATTTTGTGGGCTTTGAAAGCCAAGTGTCCCAAAACACTCTATATTTTGATATTTTGATATAAACACTATGGCAGACGCGATATATATCTATATATATATATATAATATATATTATATATATATATAATATATATATATAATATATATATAATATAGAATATTATATTATATCCGTGTGTGTGTGTGTGTGTGTGTGTGTTTTATTTTCTACTTATGTGTCCATAATCATGATCAGTTTTATAAATGATGCAAATATCTATCAAGTACAAAATTTGCTAATGCATCTGTTAATTTATTTAAATTACATGGAATATATTGATATGTAATCAAAATCAAAATTCCTTTCCAGCAATCTAACACGTAGATACATACACAATATTTGTGGATTTCTCACTGAGTAATGATTGTTTAATTGTAACACAACAATCTGTGAATCCAACTTGACAACTAAATCCCTAATGCTAAGAGTAACTGCTTTTGACAAGAGTTCAATAAATACACTGTATTCAACAAGATTATTGGTTGTTCAACCAAGGCAGATACCTTGTAAGTTAATCAACTCACCATTAGGGTCATAGAGTGCCCAGCTGCGGAAGACAGATTATGTGTGCTACAACAAGCACCATCAACATAACCAACATAAGCGCTTGATGACATCTACAAACTGAGTGGAACACAGGGTAACTAGAAAAGCACATAAATGAAAAGGAAACAAACACAGCAAAAATCAAAACACACACTAATGTACACAATTTATTACACGAATTATCTCATGTAAAATTTTTATATGGAGTCCATTTGCAAATTTGGGTAATCAATCAACAAAGAATAAAACCGACATTTCACTGTTGACATGACATGTAAGCATCGACTTGGCCAAACAATAAAGTAAAACTCATCAAAGGATATGCCCCCATGCCCCCTATTGGGATGGGGTCCCTTGGCTCGGTTTTGGAGTTAAAAACCCTTGTTTTGATGTAAATTTTGATAAAAAGATGTAAAGTCTCCGTCAATTGTGGATGTGGACTACATAGGTAGTTAGGAGTCAAAAAGGGTTTTTACCCTCATTTAGCTAAAGTTGAGTCAGTTTGGAGATCTACCCATGGTCCGCAGACCATGGGATTGTATAAATAGGTCTGTCTTAGAGTGTCTAGGGAAGATCTATGTCTATGTCTATGGGTATAAAGGGATGTAGCCTTAGGGAGATAGTGTAGAAAAGAAAGTCTTAAAGAGGGGAAAGGCTCTACAACTGAGTGTGTAGAGGCATAAATTAGTGTCCATAGCTGAGTGCACAGACCCCTACAATTGAGTGCGCAGGGAAGTTTTGAGTCTATAACCTTATATTGAAGATCAATAAAGAAGATTGTTGGAGAGATTCATGTGTTTATCTGTTTACTAATGTTGTTTACGTCTGCGATATATGGTATGATGAAATAACTTCTTATGAAATAATTTCTTTAAGAAATAATAATTTGTTGATGCATGAATCTACTAGATAAGTCTTATTAACTAAACATAATACATGTTAAGTATTTATGCAAAGATCATAATACATTCTATTATGTCTATTAAGCACTTAAGTAGATCTAAGTAGATTTTGATCTAACGATAATCTACAGTGCATGTAAGTAGATAACTCATCTATTCAAGGTACACAAAAGCCAATCATAGACCTTTGTGAAGGTCTAAGGGCCATTTGAAGGAAGTCATAGTACCGAGCCCTAAGGGATTAGAGATCTATGCGAAGGAAGATCTAGGGCATAAAAGGACATCACACTGATCTCTGTATGTTGAAACTTTGTTCCAGCATCCCCCCATAATACTTCGAGTGAGACTTCAGTCCGTGCTACATGGGTTGATGCCGAAAGGACTAGTCGTGTAGGGTTTTTTTTTTGCGCAACTGACTTTAAACCTAGGTTAGGACCCACTAAGCCAACAAATGGTTCCATTTTCGAGACTGAGATCTGCTTAAGGAGATGTGTGATGTCACATCACTGGAATCTAACCAAGAAGGAAATTGAGAAGTGGTTGGATATAAAATTCCACGAATTCATGGCACAGGAAAATAGGAATATGCATCTGTCAAAAGAACAGTGGTTGGATAGATACTTGTACATAGAAATACATGAAAATTTCTTCTGCAACTTCCTAATCAAGTTATACAAGTTGATAGCTAAGTTGGAAGATCGCCAAGGAAGGTGGAGGCTTGACATTCCAATAGTGTGGACTCCAAAGTTAGTATGAAGGTTGGAATCTTTTGAAGTTAAGATCGTGCACATTGTTGATCATTGGCTTGATTGAGTCGTAGGATCCAAATATGAATATAGTGTTAAGAAGTGGAGTAACAACTGGGGACAACAAGGGAAAACATTCTAAAGAGAATGGATGGGTATGCAAGGCCCTAGAAAGGGAATTTGGCTTTGATCTAGAACATGCAAAGGAGACATTTATGGAGGCGAAGAAAAGATTCGCTAAGCCATCTACCTCAGGAAGTCAAGACAAACTACCAGAAACCAACACACCCATAGAGATTTATCCCTTTGTACTCACCACGTTCCTAGAGACTTGCATGAAACTTTTGTGCCATAGCAAGGCTATAAAGGGTCTACAAGAGTTGATAAACAAGTATGCTGGTAAGGAAAATTATCTTGATGGACACCACGTAGTATGAAAAATTGGCAAACATAAGGCAAGAACAGGGCGTGAGATGAGGCTCACTCTACAGATAGGCGATTATGAGATGGATGGGGTTATTTTGGATCTGGGGTCTGACGCAAACATGTTGCCTAAAAAAACATGGGAGATGATGGGGAGACTTGCACTACAGTGGTCTCTAATCCATATTAGAATGGAAAATCAACAAAAGGTCATTCCCATGGGACAGTTACATGGAGTAACAGTAGATATCAAAGGTGCGAGTGCATTGGATGATTTTGAAATAATAGATATTGTTGATGACAACAATCCATATCCTGTGCTCCTCAAATTTTACTAGGCCATTGACATGAATGCAACCATCAACTTGAAGAAGCAGAAAATGTCATTCGAAAGGAAATCGCTATGCGTTGTAGTACCATTGGACCCCGCAGAAGGACCACGCTATACTAAACTGGTCTATGACTATGAAGAAAGTGATGATGATTTGGATCAAATCTACAAAATAACGGTGCGAGACCAAGACTCGATTAATCCAACAATTGATGGAAAGATTGCATGGGACCGTGAAATCTCCTGTACCTCAAATTCAAATGAAGTGTTGGAGCACTGGTAGAATAGTTTGAATGAAGTATCTACATTGTGCTACAACATGATGACTAAATATTTGCATTGTGTGTCATTGGAGGTAAGAAAGTTTCCCTATTATGATGTTTTAACTGACGTGGATAAGTTTTTGGATGCCTTTGAACAAGAATTCCTTGAGGATCATCACTTTCAAGTGCTGGATTTGGTGATGCGCACTACGCTTGCACTATGGTGGCATAGGCACAATGACAACTTTGATGAATGTCGTGATTACAAGAGGATGATGACATTGTGATTTGGTCATCCTAAAGTGTGATTAACTGAGAAATATGATGGGAGAAATGATCTGCATGATCATTTGGAAAAATGGACTTAAGTCTACGGAACAAAGCTGCAGCCAAATTGGGTGCACTTATTCTATCATACTTTGGATATAATACCTATGAATTGGTACCTAGAAATGGCGCTCCGCCATGGCACCGCAGAGTGGGATATATTAAGGGAAGGATTCTTAATGACCTTCACTTTTGAGGATGGGTTCGAAAGCATTGATGAAGCTCTGTAGTAAGTTAAGGAAGTGATATTCAAAATATTGCATGACCCTTTGGAGTTGGTTCATCCAAACTGGAGCACCTATTTGCACCATGCCCTATAATGCTATAATGTGACCATTGAGGGGGAGGATGAAGATCCAAGGAATATCAATATTTCAGACGTAGAAGGCCATCACGAAGTTGAAGGGTCACAAATAGAGAACCCAGATATCAATACGTCATTGAAAACAAGTAGGTAAACATTGGTACTGAAGCAGAGCCAAAATTTGCAAAGATCGGGGACTACTGGGATGATGCCATAGTGGATACAGTTGTTGAGTTACTCCGTGAGTACCAAGATCTTTTTCCTACTAAGTTCTCAGACCTGAAAGTCATCATAGGTGACTTGGGTGTGATGAAAATTACTTTGAAATTGGATGCCAAACCTATTAAGTAGAGGTCATATCGCCTTAATCCCAAGTACAAGGAAAAGGTTTGTTTGGAGTTGGATAAGATGCTTGAGGCAAGAATTATCAAACCTATGGAGGAACTTGACTAGGTGAGCCCGATGGTGGTTCAAGAAAAGAAAGAAGGGAGAAATAAGAATTTGCATAGATCTTAGGAAACTTATGATGCCTGCATCCATGATCCTTTTCTGACATTGTTTACTAATGAGGTGTTGGATAAGGTTGGACGGTAGGAGGCCTACTCATTCACTGATATATTTTTGGGGGTACCATCAGATCAAGATTGTGCCGGAGGATAGTAGCAAGACAACCTTCACGACTGAATGGGGTTGTTTTCAGTATATGATGATACCATTTGAACTCAAGAATGCACCGACAATATTCTCTCGTGTAGTCATCGCAGTGTTCAAGGAATTTATTCACAAGTTCTTGGAGGTGTATTTTGATGACTAGATAGTGTTTGGGTTAGTAAAGTGCCATGTAGCTAGTCTACGCTTAATGTTGGATATGTGTCGAAGATATGAGATCACGCCGAACCTAAAGAAATGTTTATTTTGCATCCCTTTTGGTATTTTTCTGGGTCATGTGGTATGCAAGTGAGGACTAATGGTAAACCTTGCCAATATCGTGATGATAGTAAATTTGGAGGCCCCAAGGAGTGTCAAACAGTTGCACGCAACATTGGGCCATACTAGATATTATTGGAAGGTCATCATGGCTAATGCTCAGATTACTGCACCTATGGAGAAGTTATTGAAGAAGGACGCTACATTCTATTGGGATGAAGAATGTCAGCACCATCTAGATGTATTAAAAGAAAATATGGTCACAGCACTGATCTTCATCTTCCCGGATTGGAAGAAGGAATTCCATGTGCACGTGGATGCCTCATGTATTGCCTTAGGAGCAGTACTGACATAGGTCGGTGAAGGAGAGATGGATCACCCTATAGCCTTCATGAGCAGGAAATTAGCAAAGGCTAAGAATAATTAATCAACGACAGAGCATGAAGGATTGGCTATGGTGTACATGCTTCAAACTTTCAGACACTATCTATTGGGTAGACATTTCGAGATGTACACAAACCATTCTACCTTGAAGTACATAGTTAATAAGCCTGCGTTGGGGGGAAATATATGTAAATGACTATTGCTATTTCAAGAGTATGACTTTGAGGTAAGTTTTATGCCATGAAGGTTGAATGCATGACGTGACCATCTGTCGTGAATTGAAATGGGGGAGGAGCCTACCAATTCAGAGGAAGGATTGCCTGACACACAACTCTTCACGGTGCGTGTAGCGGATAATAATTTTGGAGATATTATCCACTTCTTGAATACTGAAGCAGCTCCAAAAGGATATACCAGTCAACCAAAGAAGTACCTAATGGTGCACATGGCCAATTTTTCAGTGATTGTCAAACATTTCTATAAGATGGGTGCTGAGGAGATATTGCGAAGGTATGTGCCTGATTTTGAACGAAGTAGCATCCTAGTTGAAGCTCATCGTGGGGTTGTAGGAGGACCTTATGTAGGAAAGGAAACAGCGTAGAAGATCTTGTGCGCAAGGTTATGGTGGCCTATGTAGCATAAGGATACCAAAGCATATTGTAGAGCATGTGACGCATGTCAAAGAACGAGCAGGTCATCATGGAGGGATGAGTTGCCCCTAAATCCTTAGGTATCATTGCAACCATTTGAAAAATGGTCAATTGACTTTATGGGGCCAATCCAACCTCTAGGAAAGAAAACAAGTGCATGCCATATCATCACTATGACAGAGTGTCTGACCAGATGGGCAGAGGCACAACCTGTGAAGGATTGTACATGAGCAACAGTAGCTAAATTCTTGTTTGAGTACATGTTAACTAGGTTTGGTTGCCCAAAAGTGTTGATGAGTGATTGAGGTACGCACTTCCTCAATGAAATGATCAGCACGTTGACTGAAGAATTCTAGGTTTATCATTAGAAAAGCATGTCACATCATCCTCAAGCTAATGGAACAGTTGAGGCCTTTAATAACATCCTGGAAAATGTGCTAATAAAGATTTGCAATGTGCAGTGAAATGACAGGGATGTGCACGTACCTGTACTGTTATGTGCATATAGGAATACTTGCAAGAAGCTAACAGGTTAGACACCTTTTCGACTGGTCTATGGCATATAAGTTGTGATGCCTATGGAATATATCATGCCTAGTCTACGCATAGCATCTTTCACAGGGATGGCAGACTACACAGCCTTGGAAGAGTGGCTCACATAGCTAATGGAACTTGAAGAAGATAGATTCTTAGCTACATTCCATTAGTAGGTCCATAAGGAACATGAAAACTCTTGGCACGATCAGCACATCAAGTTTCGCACGTTCAAGATAAATGATTTGGTTTTATTATATGATATTATGTTCGCTAAGTTTCCAATAAAGTTTCATATGCACTGGCTGGGTCCATATGTCATCAAAGAGATCATAGATGGGGGTGTGGTTCAGCTCGCAAAGCTGAATAGAGAATCTTTTCCGAGAAGGGTTAATGGAAGCCGATTGAAGCCATATACAGGATATCTGGTTCAATGACTATATGATGGCAAGATAGTCTTAGTGCTCCAAGCAATTGCAAGGGACCATGGGACTATAAACTATAGTTTCTGGTTTGAGCAACTACACAGTAGAGGGATTGTGCACGAAATGGTGAAATCACAGTATTATAAGTTGCGCGAAGGGAGCAGTGCTATGAAAGGAGATATCATGCAGCACAACCAGAAAGTGACCATTAGAGTCACTTTTCATTATTTGACAGCTAGGAGATAGTTAAGAGGAGTGGGCAGTCAGCATTTAAGGCCAAAATATTTGAAGATATACCACCAAAACATCATTAATGGATAAATTTTGGGGGGAATGGTTAGATTTTAATTCAAAATTCCCTATACATTATGTGTGCCAATCCAACAGAGAAAAATTTCACCCTTAGAGTTTTTGAGTTGTGTTGTCTATCATTTATGAATCGTGTATTCTCCGAGGATTTGGTTGCAAGCCCTGCGTTCGATAATTTTCCAGAGTTAACCCAGAAATTCATCTGTGATACGATGTTAGGAGCAGGCCCCACCGAGACTACAAGCAATGGAGGATATGTCACATCTGAAGGAGATGTTCTAGAGGTAGTGAGCATGGAAGCTTCAGCTCCTATGCCTATGGCACCAATATCACCTAGGCTGAAGCCTATACCTGTGCATGAAACCCATAAGATGAAGAAAGACAAGCAAAAGAGGTCATTGCTAGTGTGCAAGTCACTTAGGAAAAAATTTCCACCATATGAAAAAGAAGGACAAGCAACCTGAGGAAGTGGTGGATTTGGAAGCTGAACAAGGAACTAAGGATATAGAATCTGAGGGATTGAATCCCCTCACCAAGTTTCCTGAGTAAATCCCTCCGCAAAAGGGGAAGGTGAAGGTCCCCAAGGACCCAGACTCGGATAAGTTCCTTATTCATACACTCCTATTGCTAGAGCAGATGAAATTTCAAGGTCCTCAACTTGTGCATGTTACCCAATTGAAAATGCAGGATTGGAACCTAGCTGACCATGAGCAGTTCCCTCACCTCATGACAGATAATTACATGAGGCGAGTGTACTACCCAGACTTAGGTGTCACTTAGTTAGAGACGGTTGAATGGATCTGCGGAGTGGATAACTATGAGTTGTTGAACCTATTGTGGGTGCCCCATGTTAGGGCCTAAATCTACCTCATGCTAAGAAAGGTAGGATCTAGGGTAACATCAAACCAAGCTTAACCTGGTAGCTAGCCCTACCAAGTCAGGAGAGGGCTCTCTCCTTGTCAATCTCAATAAAATATGATCAATGAGGCTTGAGATGACTGATGTAAAGACTGATTTTAGGCTAGGTATGTGTTAAAAAGAGTTTGATTGAATTTGATGATGTTTTGTTGGCTCAAATGTGAAAGGTAGATTTGGGTCCAGGGAATGAGGCTCAGTTTTGCAGAGATCTCTATGGGGCGAGGTAGGAAAATGGTTTGGTACTTCAAATTTAGTGAGATGGAGAGCTTTTAGACTGGTGAGGAGTTGAAGAGGACATGAAAGTATCAGGGATCCTCTTCAAATAGTTGAAAACATAAATAACTAAACAAAACCCTAGGTAGAGCACTACAAATCAATGAATTCTACCTTTATCCTTGTTTCATTTAGTTAAGATGAACAGAGAGAGATAATGGCATACATAAAACACATGTAAACTTGAAATTAAAGAAGGAAACACAATACCAAATCAAGCTGCCAAAAGAATCCCATAAAGTGTTGCAAACCCTCATCTATTCCTTTGCCAAACTACTAAAATGAGTGTACAATAAAGCTCCAAGCTTTCCCAAAAGTCCAACATTTTCCAATGACTGAAAATTTACAAGATATAGGCAACCAACAATTTATCCTAGCCTCTAGGGGTCGAGCTCATAAGTTCAGGAGATGTTCCAACAAAGTCTAAATTGAGAACTGAAAAGTAGGCAGTCGAACAGCTTGCCTCTAAAAACTAGGGAACTGATTCATTCAGTTGCAAACTACCTTTTCATGAATGAATCTACCTCTATGAGTGAAAATTTAACATAATTACATCAAAATCCATCAATTCACATTAAATTACATCATGAGTTTGACTATTAGAAAGAGAAAAGTCAAACTGTGAGGAAACTAGGCGAAAAGCGGAGGTTTTTGGCCAAAAATTAGCAAATTTCATCCTATGCACCACACTGATTTCCCTATGCATACTGCCTTTTTGTAGCTAATTTTAGAGGCCTTAACATGCACTAAATTTTCTCCAAGTGGCCTTGATGGAAAGGACTATCTATCTACTTTATAGAACAAGTGGAATTTCTAAATTTGGCCTTCATTTCCCCCTCCAAAACTGATTTCTCCCAACATTGCTTCCTGTGTGTCTAAAAAGGGGCATCAAGGTCATTTTTGAGGTGTTTTTGACCTTTTTGGAAGCTCAAAACCTGTCAAAATTTCTTGGCCATGTGATGGGGTTCATATTTTTCCATGAAAAATCCAAAAATGTTGAGTTTTCCTCTAAAGGAGGTCTCTAGAAAAAGCGCGTGCCAAGTGGCACAGGCAGGAAAACCTATTTTTTAAGCCAAAAATTCAAAATTTGCAAAAAGTGTCCCAAATTTCTTGAAATTTTGGCTGAGTGTCCTTCATTAAGTGCTATGTTGGGCTAAGGAAGCCTCAGCCAAGATCTATATTCTATCTTTCTCTTTTCACTTCCTCGATGCTTTCTTCAACTTGGCCTTCAAAATCCTGATTCTTGCTTTGCACACCTTGCTTCTCGCCAAGTAGTGGTAGGCCATGTGCCTAAACATATTTTTCTCTCTATTGGCCTTCTCTATCATCTTTTCCAGGTGCATATTTGCCCTCTCAAGCTAATTTTCACGATCAGCGTCAATTTCTTATTCAAGTGGTGTCAGCTTGATTTTCCTCCTCTTGGCAGCTTACCAGTTTTCTCGTATGTTTTGTAGCTCCATGATGGTTTGCTAATCCTCTCGTTGTTTGTTTCTTTGCTCTAGATATTTGATTATCCATTTGACTCTTTTCAGGTTCAAATACAAATCATGAATGTCAACTTGTTTTTCCTGAATGATCTCCTTGAGCTATGAGCTTTGAGAGCTGAAATCAGTATCATCATCCTAAATAAGAATGAAATCTATCTCTTGTCCTCCTGAAGGCCCCTCATCATGTAATGGTTGTTTGCCCTTGTCCTGTACCTACTTTGTTGTTGAAGGAAACAAGACCCCTTCCACCCTAGGTGGAGATAGTACTCATTTTGCTGCTACAAACAATCTCCGAGTACCCTTTTGGTATGTAACAAGCACTAGCACACTGGTGGTCTATGTCTCATGCACCTTTTGCTGATGCGAAGGCTCTCCTACCTCATGAAAAAAATGTTTGGGGAACTTGTGGACCTATAATACCTCATGTGCAATGAAATCCTCCCATGAGATGTTTAGTAAAACAAGTTGATGCAAGACCACAATTTTGATTAGTGAAAAATGATATATGATGTTATACTGCTATTGACGAGGCTTCTTGTGCACTAAGATGGTCATCTTCTCAATGTTCTGGCAAATAAAATAGGGGAGATTCATCATTCTCACCCTAGTGATGTGCATCAACAATATGATGTGGTAGGCATACAGGCAAGAAAATCTACCCTCACAGCTAAAATATTTAATTATGAGTTTCATCAAGGGAGCATATGTGTCCTACAGATACTTGAAAGGAAAAACTCTACTCATATGTCTCTAAAAACTAGCCTTGATGTAAGGCTCATAATGCTCTCTGTCTATCAGTTGCCTCTTATTCCACTGCTCACCTACATTTCAAATGCCAGTTGCTTGAGCAATAGTCTTAGGTGTCAAGGTGAATGTCACACCTGCCAAAGTGACTTGGCCATTATGGAGATGGAGCACAAACAATCTAGCCAGCTCATGGTGGTACTTGACTATCTCTACCATCTCACAGAACTAAAAATAAGATTGGTGTTGAAAGCATGTAACAACAAGAGGATAGGCAAACAACTTGACAAGTGAAGTAGGTTCCTCTCGGTTATGTTTTCCACCCTTGTGATGCCTCCTTGGTGCATGCATTTCTCTAGAAGAACCACTAACTATGTCCTCATCTCTGTCATAGGAAGAATCTGACTCCATGTTTGCCAATGTTTGAGTTTTCTTAGATGAGTATGAAGAGATTTTATGGTGTCTTTAGGTTTTTTCTGCCAAAGACATGAATGTATGAGGGACTGTGGAGGGGATGTGTATGAGGGGTTTGGGAATGTTGCTGACAAGTTTTTGGGGAATAGAAGGGTTTCGGGATATTTTGACTAGGGTTTGGGATATTGGGACTAGGGATTTAGGATTAGTAGTTTTATGGATATGGGGATTAGGGAGTGGGTAAATGAGAATGAAAAGGGAGGGAGAAAATGAAGTGAAGGAGTGAGGGAATGAGGGGATGAAAATGATAGGAGTAGTTTTAGCAGAAAAATAGGCAAAGTGTAAACCCTATGCAATTGTTTTTAACAAGAAATGCAAGGAGGTAGGGTTTCAATTTTTACCATTAAATCACCATAAACACCAAGATAAACTTATTTATTGGTGATGAGGGTGCATTAACTTACTTGGACAATTGAGGATTTAGCAATTTTGCAAGTTTTGAAGAGGCTGTGAGTGAAATCGGCCTTGTAGTCATGTGCGTTGTGCCACCTCACAGGTGTGCCGCACTACCTCAATGCATCGTGCCAGTTATAAAATTACACTATTGAATGTTGCCCAATGCGCTGCGCTGGATGAGTGCTCCGCGCCCGCGCCCCAATGCACTGCGCCCGGGTTTTCCCTTGTTTTGGCACAAAAATCACTCTCTTGGCTTTTGGAAGATCAATACACTTTCTCTCTTTCTCTTGAGGACACAAATGAACCTTATTGATATGAATTTACTTTATATACATATGGTTTTGATTTTTCACTTACAAAAACCCACTCTTCTAATGTTTGATTTTGACTTGCTTTTAAAACTCTGTTTTTGGGCAGTTTCCTTTGTTTTTGCCTTTGATGGACTGAATGCTTTGACTTTTTGTTTCTTTTGCAAGTGGTGAAGTTACAAAGGCTTGGAAAGGTGACCAGGGCTGCCTCTAAAGTTATTACATATGGAAAAAATGAAATTACATCAAATTTGTACATGAAAACATAAAAACTTTGTTTTTCCTCAAAACAGGGTTTTGAGGAAAAATCAATCACTCAGCATGTGATTATGGAAATTATTGTTGCTGAAACTTTATTTGACCTCCTCATGCACCTGCTAACCTTTAGTGAGCATTTACAAGACCTTATTGATGAAACCCTAGACCTAATGAGACCTAAAACCCTAAAAATGACTTTTGCAGATTTAAAGACAAAAAATGACTACAGATGATCTAGATGTATGAAAATGGGCCAGCAGGTAAAGAAAGTGAGGGAAAATGTATAAAATGCCACTACCATCAAATGATGCATGATCCTAATGGAATGAAGCTAATCGGATGAAACCCCTAACATGCAATGCAACAAGAGAATTTGATCATTGATGGAGGGATGAAGATACCGATACTAACATTGGCTCCAGTGGGGATGGTAGCTCCTTGGAGGTGCCAAGAACTACAGATCTCTGGGAAACTAAGTAGTGCCTTTTTCCATTGGGCTATTGATTCAACAACTTCGAGAAACCAAAACCAATACCTTGACTCAATTTCAGGACTGAAATCTGACTCAAAACTGACTCAATTTCAAGACTGAAATTGACTGAAAGACCTAACTCAAACAATCCAAACCAAAATTAAAATCAAACCTCAGTTTATAGCCTTCACTTCGGGCCCCAAACTGAATGAATGATGACAGTACACACTTGCAATGAAATAAAATAAACCATTATGTACAATGATACATATGATAGCAGAAAACATTTCAAAAATAGTATCATTTGAGCAGTTGATTGTTGACTGGCCCACCTGGACAATATTCTCCATTCATTTCTTTCAGCAAGAAAGCATTTTGGCCCCGATATTTAGCAATTTGGAATGGTCCTTTCCACAGATTCTCAAACTTGCCATGCTTACATTTGTCTTCGTTTCGCGCAACCCATTTTAGTACTATGTCTTCTATTTGAAACTTGTTTGTCTTTGCCTTTCGATCATATATCTTCTTGATTCTCTCTTGTAGCTTGAAGGTATTTTGAAAAACCTCCTCTCTAGTCTGTTATAAAAGGATCATTTGATTGATTCTTCTCTGCAAATGATCATCCTCGTTGCCAGCTTCTTGCAGAAGTTTAACCACTAGGACTGCGAGAGAGGTTGGGAATATTGTGTCAACACCATACACGAGCTCGAAAGTGGACATGCCTATAGATTTATTTTGACTTACTCTATCTGCCCAGAGTGCATTAACAAGATTTTTGTGCCAACTCTTCTTGTTTGTTTCCAGTAGCTTTTTGATAATATTGACCAAGGATTTATTTAAGGATTCTGCCAATCCATTACCTTGTGGATAATATGCAATTGAGTGCCCCAAGGTAATTTGATATTTATTACAAAAATCAATCATATTTTTAGATTTAAAAGCTACTGCATTATCAGTGATCAGCTTGTTTGGACAGCCAAAATGAGATAAAATATTGTTTTCAAGAAATGAAATGATTACCGAATTAGTGACCTACCTAGTGGGAATCACCTCAATCCATTTAGTGAAATAGTCTATCGCTGTGAGGATCCACTTGTGTTGTGCTGAAGAAGTAGGATGGATCTCGCCAATGAATTCCAAACCCCACTGCTAAAACAGAGTACTTACTTCAATCAGTTTGAGTGGTAAAGGCTGTAATTTTCTCCTACCTTGAAAAATCTAACATTCATGGCAGCTTGTGACAGTTTTGTACACATCAGCAAAAAGAGTTGGCCAATAATATCTCGCTCTCAAAATTTTATTGGTTGTTGTTTTCCAAAAAATATGACCTTCACAATCTCCCTTGTGAAAATCTTCCATAACCTGTTTTGCCTCTTCTTCAACCAAACAATTGAGCAAGACACCACCGGGATGTTTCTAATAGAGTGCATTATTCATTATATAAAAATTGGTAGCCTTTAATTTTAGGGTTCTAATTTTGTTCTTAGCCATTATAGGTGGTGGTGACAGATTTTGTAGCACATAAACAATGTCTGAATAACAAGGAGAAAGAAGAAAAAATTATGCTACCTGAACAAGCAAACTTTCTTCGTCTTCCTCGAACATAGCAGCAATGATATTAATTTCCAAGGCATGTAAATTTGACTCAGCCATTAGCTTGGCTAGCCCTTGTCTTTTGATGACCTTTTTGGTTTGATCTCCACGTCATATTCCAACAAAGCAGCGATGCATTTGCCTCGTCTCCCTTCTAGATCTGTTTGCACTAAGACATCTTTAACAGTAGCGTCAGGGACATAAGCAAGGATGTGAGAATGCAGAATATAGAATTGAAAATATTTCAATGCCTTTACCAAAGCAAAAGCTTTCTTTTCAATAATATTATACTTTAAAGTTGCGTCCCTTTTGGTTCTGCTGAAAAAAGCAATTGGTTTCTCAAGCTGATCTATTTTCTGCATTAATACTGCTGCCATAGTATGATCCGAAGCAACTGAAAACAAAATGAAATCTTGAGTATAATCCAGGCTGATCAAAATTGGAGTTGAAGAAAGGGCCAACTTTTCCAAATTGAATGACTTAATTGCTTCCTCGATCCACTTCACTACACTATCTTTCTTTAGCATGTTTGTGATTTCCCTTAAATGTTTTGCAAGATTAGGCACAAAGCGATGTAAGAAATTCATCTTACCATTGAATGACTGGATCTCCTTTTTACTTCATGGAAAATCAATCTTCTAAATGGCTTCCACTCAAGTCGGATCAATGCGGATGCCCTCCTTTGAGATAATATGATTGAGAAGCTTGCCTTCATCCATGGCAAAGAGACTCTTCTTTGGATTGAAAGATATGCCATACTTTCTACACCGCTCAAATACAATCTTCAAATGATAAATGTGCTCTTCATCTGAATTAGAAAAAACAGTCAAATCATCAAGATAAACAACTAAAAGGACATATTCTTCATTAGCAAATGCAATATCCATTGCCTGCTGAAAGGTCGCACCAACATTCTTTAATCCGAACGGCATCTTGGCATAATGAAAAGTTCCCCACAGAGTGATGAACTTTGTTTTATTCTTGTCATCCTCATGGACCAGAATTTGGTTATAACCAGAATACCCATCAAGTAGCAACATGCAGGATGCTCCAACTACTCTTTGAAGCATGTGATCCATCTTGGGAAATGGATAGTTATCTTTCAAAGATACTTTATTCAGATTTTTGAAATCAATACATAATCGAATCTCACCTGTTTTCTTGTGCACGGGCACTAAATTAGAAATCCAATGTGAAAATCTTATGGGGATGATTATACCAGCTTTGTATAATCGATTCACTTCCTTTTCTATTGAGGGCAGCAGCTTTGGATTTATTCTTCTTAGCTTCTGATGAAAAGGATTTTGATTTAGCTTGATTGGAATTATATGCTGAATTATGCTCGTATCATATGCCTTCAAATCTGAATAGTCCCATGCAAATACATCAGTAAATGAAGATAATGAACTGATATACTTTGATTTTACCTATGGATACAACACCTTTGATAACTTCACCATTTTAGGATTTTATGCTGATCTAATGTTCACATCCTCAACTCCTTTCTTGGTTGGAAGCAAGCTCAGCTTTCGGGCTACATCATCTTGATCAAACAACTTCTCTAAAGGTATTAGACCTTTAGGAATGACATTGTCTTTCAGCTGCAAAATTTCCATCTGATTGACTTCTATATCTGCTTCACCATCATCATGCTCCCTATTGATAGAAGTGTATTTGAATTTACCTTCATTTTACAGAAATTCTTCGATCTCTTTATCATCTTGAAACACCTGCCAATACCTTTGATTATCAGGGACGACTGAGAAATGTTTCACATGAATCTCAAACTTATTGTTTGAATTCATCAGAATCTTCAAATTACTTGTTGTTATTGCAAGTGAATCTGCAATAACATTCTGAACACGAGGGAAGTATAATCTGGAAACAATCTCATGGTATCTAATACCACATTGTGGTAGGCCCGCATTTGAGGATTCTTAGCTTGGTATTCCCCTTTCACTTGCTTGATAACTAAGTCAGAGTCGCCATATACTGAAATTCTTTTAGCATTTAACTTTCTAAGGATTTTCAAACCAACAATTAAAGCCTCATATTCAGCCTCATTATTTGAACAATCAAAAGCCAATTTATACGAACAAACCCTTACATTACTTGGCACTTTGTTTGGTGAGAAAACAAGGCTCCGTATCCAAATGCCAATTCCAGCACCTTCCCTATCTACCGCGCCATCAAAATCCATGCTCCATAGGTCGGCTTCATCCTCTTCCAAATGCTGAAATTCTATTTGCTCATTTACTTTTCCTTGTTGTCCATCAATATTTTGCCATTGTCAAAAGGTTGATTTCTCAGCATTACTATCAAGTCTTTGTCTTTCTTGCTTTAATACTTCTCCGAAATTTTCAGTGATCTCTAGAATTTCTTCTACTTCAACTAATTGGCTATTTACATCATTACTATCAAGTCTTTGTCTTTCTTTCTTTAATACCTCTTTGAAATTTTCAGTGATCTCTAGAATGTCTTCTACTTCAACTAATTGGCTATTTATATCATTAAAGCTATCAGAAAATAAAACAAATGATTCCAAATCAGTATGTACATAGTTGATTGGATGATTTACTAGTTTCTCCTTGCTAGTGATCATGTACTTCATCTTTTTCTCCTGGTATAATTTCCTCATCTAACCAAACACAGGAATAGTAGCATAGGAGAAATCAAGCTACAATGTCCCTTTGAGTTTTTCTCCCCAAGCTCTAGAAAGAAGCATGCCAAATCTAGCAGGAATATCAGCCATAACAACATCCATCAAAATATTTTTCGCTGGAATCTGATCCAAACTGATCACCAAATATTTAATAAGACCAATGCATCTTACTCTACCAAAATTGAAGGAGTAAAGGTCATGATACTTTCTGGTGATATCCAAACTCAATTTCTCCATGATTGCCTTAGGCATGAGATTATGAGAGGCTCCAGAATCAAACATAGCATTGTGTAACACATAGTCATGCACCCTAAGGCTGATGTAAAAAGGAGCTACATCATTATGCTGGGATTGACCTTCTAATGCTAGACGAAAGATCAACTCATATTGGTCATCCTCCATGTTTACCATATCAGATAATGGATCTAAATTCAAAATCTTAGACACCTGACCTTTATACCTGCTATTCTTCATCAACTCAGTCAAAGGTATATATACTTTTAACTTAGCAATTTCATTTTCTAAGCTAAAATGGAAGTTCTCTCTAGCTCTTTGACTGAAGCATCTTTATTTTGTATCTTTTCCTTTGATACACTTGGCTGATTCGATCTTTCATTTGCTGATTGTGTTTTGATGGTGGTAGAATCAGCTGTCTCTTTTGCCTTTTTCTACACAATGGGAGGATCATTCTTTGGCGGTGTCATTTCCTTCCTCTTTTGAATTGGATTTATGGGTACATCTCTACTCCTGAGTGAATATTGTCACTGCTAGTCTGTCAAAGCATTCATGTATCCCCTTTGATATTCATCAGACTCTTCTTTAAGAACTATTTCATTTGCCAAGATAAAATCTTCATCCCTTTGTACAATTGGGCTTTCTGAATACTCCTCACCTTTGGTGATAAAAATTGGCATATCTTTAGGTGTAAAGAAATGATTCTCCTCTCCAATTACGTTCTCCTCAACATCTAATTTTGGACCATGAAAAAAAATCTGTTGTAAGGGTGTCTTCACCTACTGTTGTGCTACTTGATCTTGTGCTCGTTGCTCTCGTTGCTTGATTCTGAATTGTGGTTGCTGCTGACCCTGGCAGTTTGGATTTCTGACTTGTGCTTCAGGCTTATCAATGTTAACCTGTCAAACATCTTCTCAATCTTACAGAGCACTTGATCTAAAGTGGAAGCCTCTTCCTTTATCGTTACCTTCTTTTCAGCATTTGTTCTAGCTCTCTTGGCAAGCAGATTTGCTTCAATGCTGACTACAATTTTCTGCATGTCTTCCAATGTGTGCGGATCTCTTTCTCTTAATTGATAGGTCATATCAAGATTGAATCCATTAGGAAATTTAATCAATGCCAGCCCCATAGGCGGCTTTGTATCAGCAAGAATTGCATTATAGACAGAATTAAATCTAATACAATAATCTTGAACACTCTCACCAACATTTCTCTTGATGTTCTCATATTCGGAAAGGATCTGAAGAGGGTTTTTCTTTACTTCCCTGTGATCCAAGAATTGTCTCTGAAGATTGGCCAATGTAGTGATACTTCCAACTGACAAAGCTCTGAACCACTTTCGTACTTCACCCCCAAAAGTTTGCACAAATAATCTCATTGTTACATTCTCTGCATCAATCTCATGAAGTTCAAATAAATCTGCCATTCTATCCACATGCTTTTGAGCTGTGATACTTTGAGGAGTGCCATCAAACAATGGAATTTGGCTTTGATAATCGATGGGCATGGCATCCAAATTTTGGGGGAGAATGAGAGGTGCATATCTAGCAGCCATTGCTCGAGGTGGATTTACGACTAGTCTTGGGGATGTAGGAAGGGTTGGAGCAATTGATGTACGAGGTGTATGAAGTGTGGATGGAAGTGAAGAAATCTTTGATGTTTGAGGTGTAGAAGGAGTGGATGGAGGTGACAACACTACAGATTTCTGATCAGAGATGGAAGGCTGCACGGGAATGGTGGGAATGAAAGGTGGTTCAGTAGGAATTTTTGAACTAGATGCAATAGCGGATGACCCAAGAGTTGCTAATGCAGACTCTAAGAATTAAAGAATGTTTGTAGCCACAATGGAAGTTGGAAGTTTCAAGATATAATCGTCAATTGATTTATTGGCCTTTTAGTTTCAAGATCTTTGACAAACTCTAGATTTAGGACAGTAGAACCAACAACACTTTTAGATTTAGTCTCAAACAATGACAGATCAAAATGTTCGTCAAACTCAATATCTTTAAGATATTCAAAAACATCCTGGCATGAATGAGATATAAACATAGGAATCATAGAACTTTCTTGGTGAAGAATTCTTGGAATAAGATTGGGATTTTCATACATAGGAAGTGGATGAGGATTAGGATTTGCTCTGGTGTGTCTTCTGGAAGCCAATGTGTTAAATTATTCCCAAAAATCAAATGGAAATTATCAACTTGTTCAACCTATCAAATTCTCAACTCATCATCCAAAAGTCTAGAATTATTTGATGTACTGGGCAATTTGCAAGTTAGATGTTCCGTTTATAAGGCTAGACCAGAGACTGACTGAAGCAACTTTTATCTACTTATGCACTCGCAAAGCAATGTCCAGTTCGAAGGCTACCTGGCATAACTTCAGGCTCCGTCTGTAGTTTATAAAACAAAGAACACTAACAAACAAATAATCTCTTCCCTAGCATAGTCGCCACTATGTTAGGGCCTAAATCTACCTCAGGCTAAGAAAGGTAGGGTCTAGGGTAACATCAAACCAAGCTTAACCTAGTAGCTAGCCCTACCAGGTTGTGAGAGGACTCTCTCCTTGTCAATCTAAGTAAAATATGATCAATGAGGCTTGAGATGACTGATGTAAAGACTGATTTTAGGATAGGTATGTGTTCAGAGGAGTTTGATTGAATTTGAGGATGTTTTGTTGGCTCAAATGTGAAAGGAAGATTTGGGTCCAGGGAATGAGGCTCAGTTTTGCAAAGATCTCTATGGGGCGAGGTAGGCAAATGGTTTGGTAATTAAAATTTAGTGAGATGGAGAGATTTTAGACTGGTGAGGAGTTAAAAAGGGCATGAAAGTCTCAGGGATCCTCTTCAAACAGTTGAAAGCATAAATAACTAAACAAAACCCTAGGTAAAGCACTGAAAATCAATGAATTCTACCTTTATTCTTGTTTCATTTAGTTAAGATGAACAAATAGAGATAATGGAATACATAAAGCACACGTAAACTTGCAATTATAGAAGGAAACACAATACCAAATCAAGTTTCCACAAGAATCCCATAAAGTGCTGCAAACCCTGGTCTATTCCTTTGCCAAACTCCTGAAATGATTGTACAATAAAGCTCCAAGCTTTCCCAAAAGTCCAACCTTTTCCAATGACTAAAAAATTACAAGATATAGGCAACCAAAAATTTATCCTAGCCTCTAGGGGTCGAGCTGATAATTTTAGGAGCTTCTCTAATCAGGTCTAAACTGAGAACTAAAAAGTAGGCAGTGGAACAACTTGCCTCTAAAATCTAGGGAACTGATTCATTTAGTTGCAAACTACCTTTTCATGGATGAATCTACCTATAAGAGTGAAAATTTAGCATAATTACATCAAAATCTGTCAAGTCACATTAAATTACATCATTAGCTTGACTATTAGAAAGATAAAAACCAAACTGTGAGAAAACTAGGTGAAAAACAGAGTTTTTTGGCCAAAATGAGCAAATTTCATCCTATGCGCCATGCTGGTTTCCCTATGCATAGTGCCTTTTGGAGCTGATGTTAGAGGCATTCCTATGCACCAAAGTTTCTCCAAGTGGACTTGTTAGCAAGGTCTATCTGTCTACTTTCCAAAAATAGTGGACTTTCTAAATTTGGCCTCCATTTGCCCCTCCAAAATTGAGTTCTCCCAGCACGGCTTCCTGTGTGTCCAAAAAGGGGCAGAAAGGTCATTTTTGAGGTGTTTTTGACCTTTTTGGAAGCTCAAAACATGTCAAAATTTCTTGGCCATGTGAGGGAATTCATATTTTTACATGCAAAATCCAAAAATATTGAGTTTTCCTCAAAAGGAGGTCTCTAGCAAAAGCGCACACCAAGTGGCATGGCACATCAGGTAGAAAAACCTGTTTTTTAGGCCAAAAATTCAAAATTTGCGAAAAGTGTCCCAAATTTCTTGAAATTTTGGTTGAGTGTGCTTCATTAAGTGTTGTGTTGGGCTAATTAAGCCTCAACCAAGATCTGGAGTCTATCTTTCTCTTTTTGCTTCCTCGATGCTTTCTTCAACTTGGCCTTCAAAATCCTGATTCTTGCTTTACACACCTTGTTTCTCACCAAGTAGTGGTAAGCCATGTACCTCAACATATTTTTCTCTCTGTTGGCCTTCTCTGGTATCTTTTCCAATTGCATATTTACCCTCTCAAGCCAAGTTTCATGATCAGCACCAATTTCTTGTTCAAGTGGTGTCAGTTTGATTTTCTTCCTCTTGGCAGCTTACCGATTTTCTCGTATGTTTTGTAGCTCCATGATGGTTTTCTAATCCTATAGTTGTTTGTTTATTTGCTCTAGATATTTGACTATCCATTTGGCTCTTTCCAAGTTGAGAGACAAATCATCAATGTTAGCTTGTTGTTCCTGAATGATCTCTTTGAGCTTTGAGATTTGGGATCCCAAAGTGGTGTCATCATCCTGAATAAGAATGAAATCTATCTCTTGTCCTCCTAAAGGCCCCTCATCATGTAATGGCTACTTTCCCTTGTCCTATACCTACTTTGTTGTTGAAGGAAACAATACCCCTTCCACCCAAGGTGGAGATAGTACTCGTTTTGTTGCTGCAAACAATCTCCGAGTGCCCTTTTGGTATGTAACAAACACTGGCACATTGGTGGTCTATGTCTCATGCACCTCTTGCTGATGCGAAGGCTTTCCTGCCTCATGAAAAATTTATGGGGGAACTTGTGGACCTGTAAAGACCTCATGTGTAATGAAATCCTCCCATGAGATGTTCAACAAACCAAGCTGATGGAAGACCACAATTTTGATTATTAAAAAATGATATATGATGTTATACTGCTATTGAGGAGGCTTCCTGTGCACTAAGGTGGTCCTCTTCTCAATGTTCCGGCAAATAAAATAGGGGAGATTCATCATTCTCACCCTAGTGAAGTTCATCAACAATCTGATGTGGTAGCCAAACAGGTGAGAAAATCTACCCTCACAACTAAAATATTTAATTATGATTTACATCAAGGGAGCATATGTGTCCTGCAGATACTTGAAAGGAAAAACTCTATTGATATGTCTCGGAAAACCAGCCTTGATGTAAGGCTCATAATGCTCTTTGTCTACCAGCTGCCTCTTATTCCACTGCTCACCTACATTTGGAATCCCAGTTGCTTGAGCAATAGTCTCAGGTGTCAAGGTGAATGTCACACCTGCCAAAGTGACTTGGCCATTATGGAGATGGAGCATAAACAATCTAGCTAGCTCATGGTGGTACTTGACTCTCTCTACCATCTCACAAAACTAATAACAAGATTGGTGTTGAAAGCATGTAATAGCAAGAGGATAGGCCAACAACTCAGCAAGTGAAGTAGGCTCCTCCTGGTTATGTCTTCCACCCTTGTGAGGCCTCCTTTGTGCATGCATTTCTATAGAAGAATCACTAACTATCTCCTCATCTCTATCATAGGAAGAATCTGACTCCATGTTTGCCAATGTTTGAGTTTTCTTAGATGAGTATGAAGAGATTTTTTGGTGTCTTTAGGTTTTTTCTGCCAAACAGATGATTGTATGAGGGATTGTGGAGGGAATGTGTATGAGGGGTTTGGGAATGTTGCTGATAGGTTTTTAGGGAATAGAAGGGTTTAGGGAATAATATTTAGGCTTTGGGACATCAATTAGGGCTTGGGGATATTTTGACTAGGGTTTGGGATAGTGGTACTAGGGATTTAGGATTAGTAGTTTTAGGGATATGGGGATTAGATAATGGGTAAATGAGAATGAAAAGGGAGGGAGATAACGAAGTGAGGGAGTGAGGGAAGGAGGGGACGAAAATGATAAGAGTACTTTTAGTAGCAAAATAGGTAAAGTGTAAACCCTATGAAATTATTTTTAACAAGAAATGCAAGGAGGTAGAGTTTCAATTTTTTACCATTAAATCACCATAAACACCAAGATAAAATTATTCATTGGTGATGAAGGCGCATTAACTTACCTGGAGAATTTAGGATTTAGCAATTTTGTAAGTTTGGAAGAGGCTGTGAGTGAAATCAGCCTTGCATTCCTGTGCGTTGGGCCACCTAACAGGTGTGCCACGCTGCCTCAATGCACCGCACCAGTTATAAAACTACACTGTTGAATGTTTCCCAATGCGCCGTGCGAGATGAGTGCACCGTGGTCGTGCCCCAGTGCACCGTGCCTGGGTTTTCCCTTGTTTTGGCACAAAAATCACTCTCTTGGCTTTTGGAAGACCAATACACTTGCTCTCTTTCTCTTAAGGACACAAATGAACCTTATTGATATGAATACACTTTATATACATATGGTTTTGATTTTTCACTTTCAAAAATCCACTCTTCCAATGTTTGATTTTGACTTGCTTTTAAAACTTTGTTTTTGGGCATTTTGCTTTATTTTTGCCTTCAATGGACTGAATACTTTAACTTTTTGTTTCCTTTGCAGGTGGTGAAGTTGCAAAGGCTTGGAAAGGTGATCATGGCTGCCTATAAAGTTATTACATATAGAAAAAATGAAATTACATCAAATTTGTACATGAAAACATAAAAACTCTGTTTTTCCTCAAAACATGATTTTGAGGAAAAATCAATCACTGAGCATGTGATTATGGAAATTATTGTTGCTGAAAATTTATTTGACCTCCTCATGCACCTGCTGACCTTTATTGAGCGTTTACAAGACGTTATTGATGAAACCCTAGACCTAATGAGACCTAAAACCCTAAAAATGACTTTTGGAGATTTAAAGACAAAAAATGACTGCAGATGATCTAGATGTATGAAAATGGGCCAGCAGGTAAAGAACATGAGGGAAAATGTATAAAATGCCACTACCATTAGATGATCCATGATCATAATGGAATGCAGATGATCAGATGAGACCCCTAACATGCAATGCAACAAGATAATTTGATCACTGATGGAGGGACGAAGATACCGACACTAACACCCCACTATCATCAGACTAATATTAACACCGCCTATGTGTGGTTGTTACTTACTCTCGTGCATGATGGGTGCTTATGGCTTGGTGCACATATACCCATCACGGACATGCTCTTCCATAGGATCATGCACCTACTGCATGAGGGTTTGAATCTGGCCAAGGAGTTTGGTAGAAAGGCAAGAGAAAGAGACTTCACGGAGAAGATGAAAAAGGAGTTTGAGATTGTGAAGAAGTCGCATGACTATTCCATCATGTCCATCAATGATCATATAGTAAAAATTACCACCCAAATACTAGATAAAAAGGTGATGAAGAAGTGTCATGTGGACAGGGTTCTGGTGCATGTGGTATTGTTAGCAGCACAATGTACGAAGGGCATGCAGTTTAACTGGTCACAATACTTATGCAGTGAATTCCTTTTGAATTGTCATGAGGTCTAGGATGAGAGAAAGCCCTTCCACTATGCATGGTTGCTTCTCTCCATCATCTTAGTCACATGGGAGTTGTCGAAGGATAGTTACTTTCCTCTATTGAAGGAAGGATTGTCGGAGGCTGCGCAGTTCACCTCCTCTTGGCCACGAAGGACCCCACGCATGTCACAAAAACATAATTTTTTTGGGTGTTGATGGAAGCAAGCTTCTACACGGCCATCAACCAATGCCTAAGGTTATCCCCAACCTTGTATGAGTAGTTGTCTACGTATGCTATGTTCAAGGTAGATTTCCACCATGTCTACATTCAAGTGTGGAAGGACCCACAACAAAAGTGGTTCAATTTACCATATTTGGTCACTGATGATTCCATATAGGAAGTGATCAAGCGTTGGCTAGCAAATTGGCACACCCCGTTCAACTTGGATGCAAGTACTAGTAAGTGCACGGGGATCTTAGCTGAGAATAGAAGGAAGGATGCAGCAAAATAAGTGGCACAAAAGTTAGTCATGCAATGGAAGAAAGAAGTCAATGAGAAGGCTCGCATGGAAAAGGAGTGCACCGCAAAGAAGCAAGCCAAGCAAGAACAATGCAACTCTGAGCGAAGTGGAAAATCCCCTTCACCCGAAACTAAGGAGGAAGAGCAATCTGAGTAGGATGGAGGTCAGGATGAGGGGCAGAGCACCCCATTTCAGCTAAGGATGCATATAGAGCAGCAATCAGAGGGTTACCGCAAAAATAATAAATCAGCCAAGATGTAGATGGATCCCATAACCTTGACAGATGACGATCTCGATGAGATCGATGACAAAGTGCTAGATGCTACATCTGATCTATTGTAGCAATTCGAGCAACAGTACATGTAGACATTTGGGAGTGTCTAGAAGGATCTACATGATCTGTAGATCCAAACTAGAAGGATAAAGGTGGGTGCAAGTCAAGCGAGCACCACACCAATGAGCCTGGCACCAGGGACAAGTCAGGCTGTAGAATTAGTAAGGACAGTGGACCTTAGAACCATTGCTCTACCAGAGGGGTCCCTGAGCATTGAATCATCCAATGACAAGATCATCATAAGTACCCTTAAGAACGTCGGCGTAAATATTGCAACACTCCCCAACGAATTTCTTCATGCATTATAGACAAGAGTGACAATGGAATTGAGAGCTCGGAAGCAGGGCGCTCTCATTTTAATCAGCGAATAACTTGTGAACAATGAATGAATTTTCACCAAAAAGACATAGGCCCTGAAAGAAATAGATACTATCCAGGCACACAACTCCAAGCTAGTGGTCACAGTGGAAGAGGTGTGCAAAACAGTGTCGGAGTTACACATACCCGAGGATGCACAACTAGAGGCCAAGTTCTGAAAATTAGCTACAAGCCTCCGTGAGGAAAAAAAAAAAGTTGCGAGAGTTCAATTTGAACTCAACATGAAGATCATGGAGCTATAGCTCAAATTGCAGTAGTCAACTCCATTGAAAGTCAGAGAGCAGTGCAGAGCCGCTATCCGAGAAGGAATGACCACATTGGATGTCGCCGTATCAGACTGCTCAGCCTTATTCGAGCAAGTGATGGAATTGGTCATGACTCTGCAGGAGGACCAAAACCTCCATATGCTCAATATAGATGTTCATGAGCTCCAACGATAGGGTGATGAGGTCAGGGCGACATCGCACTCAATTGCTTTAGCGCAACGCCTCGCCAAGTTGGAAGAGGGGCAATAGCTTTGCGCACAGGTTGAAGCAACTCAACGGAAGGGGGTTGTGCTAAAGGCAAGGTTGGGACTTTGGTTAGATGAGGCTCACCAGGTTACCACCAACATTCAGGAGAAGCTGACAGGCTTGCAGATGACTCAGCAAATGATGAAGATGGTCGCAGAAGGACGAGTTATGGAGCAACTCATCGAGAAAGTCAAGCAGGTTGCTACATAGATTGTTGTCAAGGTTAGAGTTGTGCATGTAGAGCTGGGCGGTCTTCGTAGCAAGATCCCCGTGCCAGCCAAGTGACTCGAGGGCGAGTCATGACCTTTGTGTTGGGGGCCTTTTGGGATGGTGTCCCTTGGGTTAATTAGTTAAAAACCCAATTTTTGATGTAAATTTTGATAAAAATATGTAAAGTCTCTGAGAGTTGTGGATGCGAAGCGAATAGGTTTTTAGCAGTCAAAAATGGTTTTTACCCTCATTTACATAAAGTTGATTCAGTTTGGAGATCTACCCATGGTCCGTAGACCATGGGATTGTATAAATAGGTGTGTCTTAGAGAGTCTAAAGGAGATCTCTATCTATGTATATGGGTATGAATGGATGGAGTCTTAGGGAGATAGTGCAGAAAAGGAAGTCTTAGAGGGGGGAAAGGCTCTATAGCTAAGTGTGTAGAGGCCTAGAGTAATGTCTACAACTAAGTGTGTGGACCCTTACAGCTGAGTATGCATGGAATTTTTGAGTCTGTAACCTTATATTAAAGATCAATAAAGAAGATAGTTGTAGAAATTCATGTGTTTATCTATTTACTTCTATTGTTTACGTGTGCAATATATGCTATGATGAAATAATAATGTGTTGATGCACAAATCTAATGGATAAGTCTTATTAACTGAATGCAATACATGTTAAGTATTTACACGAATATCATAATACATTCTATTACATTTATTAAGCACTTAAGTATATCTACGTATATTCTAATATAAGGATAATTTACATTGTGCATAAGTAGATAACTCATCTATTCAAGGTCCGCAAAATTCGATCATAGACCTTCGCGGAGGTCTAAGGGCCATTTGTAGGAAGTTACAGTACCGAGCCCTAAGGGCTTGGAGATCTGCATGAAGGCATATCTAGGGCATAAAAGGACATCACACTAATCTCTAGATATGGAAACTTGCTTCCAACATCCCCCCATATTGCTTCGGGTAAAACTTCAATCCGTGCTATGCGGGTTGATGACGAAAGGGCTAGTAATGTAGGCTTTTGTTTAGTGCAACTAACTCTAAACTTGGGTCAGGAGCCAATAAGCCAACTGATCCAGGTGGATATTAGTGGCCAACTACTAAGTCCATTTGGACCCCCACCATTGTTTCTTTCAGCTTTTCAGTTTCCTTAATTGTAGCACAGTTTACTATTTTTAGCAATTTTTTGGGTCCTCAACTTTCGGAGCCGTTTTGAGGCCTTGAACGATGTTTTTCAAGAAAACTAGGAGCAACATGGGTCCATGGACTAATGTTTCTCTTCCCAAAGTTGTAGTTATCGAATATATATTTCTAACGAGATATTGTGTGTGTCAAACAGAGATCGTATGTCAAAGTTATGACCCCAAGAATTTGATGTACCAATTTACCCAAATGGGGCCCACAGTTTGGTGTTTCATCTTCTAGGGTTAGGTTCTTGAATGTTTATGGTTTTCCATTATTTCTCAACAATAAATAGGCCTTAGAACCTCATTGTAACACAGTTCAGAGGCATGTAGCCACCACATCTCTTCTCAAAGATAAGCTGCGATTGCCCTAGCTAGTTTATTTCCATTGTTGTTTGTAAGCATATTTCAGTATTTTACATTAATGAAATGAAGTATTATTTCCACTACATCTCTGTGTTTATGGTTATCTCTGTAATTTTTTGCATTCCTATTTAAATCTGGATCAGCGGTATCAGAGTGGTCTGCGTTTTCTCTCTTTTTCTTTGCATGTCCCCAATAAGGTCGGGATATAAAGAGTTAGGGCTTGAACTGGTCGAACCTTTGCAAGACCAACCTCGCAAATCCTGATGGCTTCCCATGGCAGATGAAAATAAAGATGAGGTGGCAGGAGATCCTATAAAAATATTGCTCGAATAAGCCCTCGAGTGACAAAGGAACATGATGATGGATAACTTTGCCCAGATCCTTCAATGGCTACCTAGGGGCAACGCATCGACTTCCAAAAACTACTCTGGAAATGCCACACCATTTAAGTTACAAGTTAATTTTGAAATCCACATATTCAAGGGTCAGATAGATGCAAATGTCATCGATAAATGGTTAAATTTGCTAGAGGATTATTTTTCTGTTCATGATTTTTCCAGTCAGGAAAAGGTTATTTTCGCTCTTCTCGAAGCAGCCCCCCACGTCAAGGACTAGTGGGAAACCTACTGCGAGAAAAAGGATGAAAGTACAGCTTCACTATTTTCAACCACACCCACTTGGGATTCATTCTGGGATGCCATCAAGGAGTAGTACTACCTTGCGCGAAGCTATGAGGGCCAATACATAAAGTGGACCATGCTATGGCAGGGAAGGGACCAAGACGTGCCAGAGTTTACCAATATTTTCCATACCCTTCACACAAAGTTGGGTATCAAGGATTTGGAGCAGCATTTGGTACTCAAATACCATGGCTGCCTACATAATGACATCTAGGAGGAAATAGAATTCTTGAACATCCCCTCGCCGACACGACATACCGATATGTCGTCAAGGTTGAGAAAAAGTTTAAACAAAAGAAGCGAGACTTTGGATTTGCAACTCTAAAGCAAGGGAAAGGTGCCCCCAAACTGCAGTATAAAGGACAAAGGGTGGCCCAAGACAACTCTCCAAATATACAAGCAAAGAACAATTTAATGAAGCTGAAAAAGGACACGGGAAAGTGGTGTGAGTTCCATAAGAGCTCCACTCACTGGTGGCTGAGCTAAAAGTTTCATAATCAAATGCATGTTCTAAATCTAAGTCAAAACCTGACAAGGGGAATGACAAAGGGAAGAAAATTATTGATGCAAAGCCCAATACCACTGTTGCCACCACGAAGATCCAAAAGGAGGAACCCAAATATCCAGAGGAGGAGGAGCATCTCTTCCACTCCCAGATGTGGGAAAAGGGCTCCCCGCTATAGTTCATTGTTGACAACAGGAGCCAAAAAAACCTCATTTCGGTAGAGGTTGTTAAGCGGTTGGGCTTATTGACCATAGCACATCCACAACCATACACCATCAAGTGGCTTCACCAAGGACGAGATCTTCGCGTGAACCAACAATATCGCCTTCCATACAACATCAAGCCCTTCATGGATGAGGTATTGTGTGACATTTCTCCCCTTGAAGTTTTTGATGTATTATTAGGACAACCATACTTGTGGAAGCAACATGTTGTGTATGAATCAAGGCCCCGTGTTGTTATTGTTACTTTGGGAAATAATTTGTACATGATACTGGAGGTAGCACCACCTACCGCCATTCTTTGGTTACTACAAAACAATGTAGTAAACTCATTTCCAAAACTGGGAAATTTGTTTTCCTGATGACACATGATGAAGGAAAGAATAAGATGGTGGCCATGACCTCCAAACAGGGCCCCTCTGCATGACAACTACAGATGGACAAGGTCGTGGAGGAGTAGGAGGACATCTTCACCTCCCCCATAAGGGTTCCTCTGCACTGTTAGGTCAAGCACTCCATCGATCTGGCCCTAGATGCGCAACTGCCCAATTGACCAATCTATTGGTGCTCCATTCCGTAGAATGATGAAATCAAGAGGAAAATTTAGGAGCTGCTACAGAAAGGTCACATCAGTCCAATTTCATCACCCTGTGGGAGCCCGATCGTGTTGGTATAGAAGAAGGATGGGACTTGGAGACTCTGTTTTGACTAGCGAGCACTGAACAAGATCACTATCCATAATAGGTACCCGATCCCATGCATTAATGACCTCCTGGACCAACTAAAGGGGGAAAAATATTTCAGCAAGGTCAATTTGAAGTCAGGATATCACTAGGTACCAATTGAATCCCCCAATGTGTGGAAAATTGCCTTCAAAGCCAAGGAGGGCCTTTTCGAATGGTTGGTTATGCCTTTCAGATTGACGAATGCTCCTGCAACCTTCCTGAGGCTAATGGATGACATCTTGCAGTCATTCACCATCTAATTTGTAGTGGTATACATGGATGACATCCTAATCTTCAGCCAGAATTGGGAATAACACCTCCACCACATCCGACAAGTTCCTCAAACATTGCAGTAACACAAGTTTCATGCCAATTTGGAGAAATGCACTTTTGGCATGACCTAGGTTTAGTATCTAGGATACATTATTGATGAACAGGGGGTGCATGTGGATCCATCCAGGATCCAAGTCATTCAGGATTAGCCAACTCCAACCACTTTGACAGAGCTCCGCAACTTTCTAGGTCTTGCAAACTTCTACCATAGGTTCGTGTTGGGATTTTCTCATATCACTTGGCCCTTGAGTCAAGTCACCAAGGGAGGAGCAAAAGCAAAATTCTTTTGGTATTAATCTCAACAGAAGGCATTCATAGAGTTGAAATATCGCCTCTGCATGGCACTAGTGCTCGCATTAACAGACTTGCAACAACCATTTGAGGTTGAGATAGATGCCTCTGACTATGCTATTGGGTAGTCCTAACTCAACACGGGCATCTAGTGGCATATCATAGTGAGACACTTTCAGACACAGTCTGGAAGTATCCTACTTATGAAAAAGAGATGTACTCCATTGTGCAGGCCTACTGACAATGGAAGCATTACATTTTGAAGATAGAAATGGTCATCCACATGGACCACCAACCCTTGTAGTTCATACAGACCCAAGGGAAATTACAGAATGATCGCCACCAAAAGTGGTCCGCATACCTGCAACAGTTCCATTTGAATATCAAGTATAAGAAGGGCAACACCAAAAAAGTTGTGGATAGCCTTAGTTGACCACCGATCATGGTGTTAATCACCGTGCCCAACTCTTGTGGACACAAGACTTCTGATTGGCCACTTCTCTACAAAAGTGACCCAACATTTGGCCACACATACCAGACACTCTTGGAGGGTCTGCATGTTGTAGGTTTCCACCTCCAGCATGCCCTGTTATGCCACCTGGGTCACTTATGTGTTCCTTCAAGCGAGAGTGCCAAGATGATTTGGAAAGCACACTATAGTCAGGCTGCTAGGCATTTTGGGGTCGAGAAAATGGTTGCAATACTATAGAATTATTTCTACTGGCTGAATCTTCGACAAGATGTCGGGAAGTACATTAGATCATGCGCTTCTTGCACCATTGCCAAACCGACCATCAACAATTAGGGCCTCTATACCCTGCTTCCTACCCTTAATCGACCTTAGGAATCCATATCCATGGATTACATGTCAAGCATTCCTTCCACTAAGCATGGAAATTATTGTGTTTTTGCGGTCGTCGACAAGTTCTCGAAGATGGCCATTATGGCAACCTGCAAGAAGAATATCATAGCAGAAGCCACTGCTAAACTCTTCTTTGAATGAGTGTGGGTACACTTTGGGATCCCACTGTCTATCATCTCAAATTGGGATAGAAGGTTCCTCAGTACATTTTGGTCTACTCTCTAGTCAATGCTAGACACCAAACTCATTAAGTCCATAGCCTTCCATCCTTGAACTAATGGCTAGACAGAGGTTGTAAACAGGATGATCGTACACATTCTGCGCATGTACAACTCAAAGCATCCATGCACATGGGATGAGAGGCTCCCCTATGTTCATCATAGCTACAATTGGGCTCTCCATAGCTCGACTTGCCACAACCCTTTTCAGGTGGGCTTGGGATTCTAGCCACCATGTCCCATTGATGTGGCCATGCCATTTGCAGCTACTCACACAAATACGGCTTATGTCCTGTCTGAAACAGATAAGGAAAACAACTTCATTGAGCACATCCAACATATTCGTTGGTAGGTCCATGACATTCTGGAGAAATTAAATTCCAAGTACAAGCAGCGACATGATCAACATCGGGTGCCACACAAGTTTCAGGTGAGCGACAATGTGTGGTTGCGTTTGCAAAAGGAATACCTTACCAAAGCCTATCGAAAACTCATACCACTCTGATATGGTTCTTACACCATTACCAAGGTTGTGGGTGACAATGAATTTGAGCTCAACTTTCCCCCATTCCTTGGTCTACACCTTTTGTTCAATGTGGACCACCTTTAGCCATACTTTCCACCATTACTAGACACATCTGACATTGTAGAACAACTCACACCCATAGAGTTAAATCCAGATTGCATGGAACAAGATGAAACTAATCGGATCATGGAAACACATACCAAGCACACTCACCAGAAGAATATCCAATTGTATCGAGTTGTCAAAGCAGGCCAACTCCTTCACCAAGTCAAGTGGCTCAATAGGGACTAAGTTCAGCAGAAGTTTCCTCATCTCATGGAGGAACTCAATGCAATGGGGACCATTGCTTCCTAACGGAGGAGGAATGATCTAGGTGGATATTGATGGCCACCTTCCAAGTCCACTTGGACCCCCACCATTGTTTCTTTCAACTTTTCAGTTTCCTTAATTCTAGCACAGTTTACTATTTTTAGCAGTTTTTCGGGTCCTAAACTTCCAGAGCCGTTTTGATGCCCTAAATGACGTTTTTGGGGAAACCCAGGAGCAACATTGGTCCATGGACTGATGTCTCTCTTCCCAAAGCTGTAGCTCTCAGATAGAGCTTTCTAACGAGATATTGTGTGCATCAAACAGATATCATATGCCAAAGTTACGACCTCGGGAAGTTGATCTACCAATTTACCCAAACAAGGCCCACAATTTGGCATTTCATCTTCTAGGGTTAGGTTTTTTGATGTTTAGGTTTTTCCATTGTTTCTCAATAATAAACAGGCCTTTGAGCCTCATTGTAACATAGTTCAGAGGCATGTAGCCACCACATCTCTTCTCAGAGATAAGCTACCGTCGCCCTAGCTAGTTTATTTCCATTGTTGTTTGTAAGCATATTTCAGTATTTTACATTAATGAAATGAAGTATTATTTCCATTGCATCTCTATGTTTATTGTTATCTCTATAATTTGTTGCATTCTTGTTTAACTCTAGATCACCAACATCCCCGGGTGAGTGAGGGTTACAATTCATAAGATGAAAACCCCATTGCGATAACAAACGAATGGTAGAGACTTGGTGAAACAATCTCGTAGAAGGAGGTAAGAAAAACTTGAAACCATGGAGAGGAAAAGGTACTCCCTGTTGAAAAATATTAATGATTTTAGGGTGAAATAAAATGTCAATGAGTAGGGTTGAACCCCATATGACCCTCCGACAAGACTCAAGGCATCAGAATAGGCATTTGAGGTGGAGATGTAGGACAATGAGAAACAGACACTTCAGGAAAAGAAGGCATCTCATCGACACTAGTAAGAAAAGAAGAACAATGATGTAGATCGTTCCATGGAGTTTCATCTAGAGATAGGACCTCGATGATACTCTTGTCAGTGGGAAACCTCTTATTCAAAGGATTCAAAGAATCCCAAGAACCAAGCTAGGGAGATGGCACGTAAGTGTCTAGTTTCATACTGAAAATAGAATGACTATCTAAAGTGACCATCGAAGCCAAGACAATTTCTTGATAACTCAACTCCAATGGAATTAAAGTCATAGCATCATCAAATGAATCAATTTTATTTGAGGTAAGGATAATTCAAGGATCCATAGAAACCGATATCATATTAATTGAATGAAAATTCGGAGGTGGGAGAGAAAAAGTACCCATTAAAGTAGAGTCTTTGAAGATATCTTCCCCCACACTCTCGTAAGGAATATCAATATTTCCCATGTAAGGAACATTGTCATTCGATGAGAAAGAAGAAAGAATGAGAGTTGATCAACTATGATAATTTTTCCTTCATGAGGAAAAAAAAGAACACATAACAAAGAAGACAATGCACAAAACATGGCGTGAGTCCAGCTTCAACTGAGAAGAAGGTTGTAGTTGAGATTTGCATCTACAACTTCTGCTTCTAATTCAACATTCTTTCCTTCTAATGTAATCAAAAAGTTCATGAGAACACCATATGGACGTGAGCCTCTGTGATCAAAGGATTCCAAGGTATTAGGAGATTGGTTAAGAGATGGAGAGTTAGTGGCTTTCCAACACGAAACCAACATGATGTAGGTAGAGGAAGCTTCATAAATAACCATTCGATGAATCATGTTTCCTTGGATAAGGACCTGTATCAGAAATGCAATCTGATAAGAAGATGAGACACATGATTTTCTAGATCAAAAGTAATCAAACTCAAATCAAAAGAATCGTTAGCACCTATAGTAGACAACAGTGACTTCCACTACATTGGACAGGATTGGAGAATCTCCAAGGTAGACATCATCGAAGGTGCTTGAGCTAAATCATCAATGATATTGTAATTTTGTGTAGGTCGAGCATTTGGATTAAAAGATGACTTTCGAAGAACACCTTTGGGAGGTGGTCGGATGACAGACTCACTATTAGGGTGCTCGATATGGCACAGACCAGAACTGGATGGAGTAGAAGTAGAAGGAGCATCGGTAGCTTCTTTCTCCATCTTCTGTTTAGGAATGGATTGATAATCCTTAGTTTGAGTAGCGATCGAGATAGGTGATAATCCTTGCACCATGAGAACTTGAGAACCTGAGGAAGCAAAGGACTGCAATTGTTCTACCAAATGTGTCTACTATGATGGAAAGGATTCTTTTAAGACATCTAGAGTCCCTTTCAACAAATGACTAACTTCAGATCATTGGGGACAATCCGTAGTGCAATGATCCTCCTCACAAATGAGGCAAGGATATTTCAGCTTTCTTCTAGAAGCATCATCGGTTGATGATTTAAGAGGGTCCTTTTTTGGGGCATCGACTTTGGCCTTACCTTTTCCCTTTTTTTTTACCTTTAGAGGTCTTATCTACTATGGCAGACTCAACAGCATGTACCTCAGAGGTTTTTCCAGGACTGGATGAATTTTTGGAGGGATTATTGGAACCAGTATTCAAGATAGATTTCTACTTCATAGAAGCTTTCGTGGAAATGTGCCATATTGCGAATAGACCAAGTCTAAATATTGGGCACGAGCGATATCTTGCTCTTTAGTAACACATCCACCCATAGCTATGTCCTTAGAAATGTTGCTAATGAATGATTTTGTGAACCATTCTATTAACAACTCATCAGCAATCTCAAAATTGATGAGGTGACGCCGATGTCTCCATTCATGGATATGATAAAAAATGTGGTTCGCGGTGTCTTGCTTAAGGGATGTAAGCAAATGAGTGTCAGTTTGATATTGAACTAGCAATTGGAAATGAGCAAGGAAATCCATAGAGAGATATTTGAAGTCACGGTAGCTACCTCAAGGAAATTTGATGTAAAATTTAGTGGAAGCACCTATAAGAGTTCTCTGAAAGAGTCGAAGATGGATAGAATCATTGACATACAAATTGGAGGAGCACTAGAGGTGATATGTCATCACGTGGGCTTATGGATCCTCCTTATATTTTCCCTCAAATTTGGGGCAATTTCTCAGAATTTTCATTGGAACTAGAGGCCAGTAAATCGAATGAACAATGGGATCATTCGTGAGCCTCGAGACATCAGGCAGCTCCAACATAGTGAAGAAAGGTAATTACATGTTAAATGACATATAAGGCCTTTGAGGAGACCCAAAATACGGATTCCATCCTTGTTGGTAAGTATTTTATCCATATGGAACCTAATTTTGTCCCCACTAAGGGTTCCCTTAACTGTAAGGTGGATTTGGTCGAGGGTAGTCTTGATATTGTCCTACCATAAGTCGTTGATAAGCATTGCAAGTGGCATATATTTACAGATCCATTTGGGCATATCACTCCCATCATCCATATCAGTGCTTTAGGGCTCATCAAACCCTAATTTCAATTGCTACATGCCCTAAACTAGTCACCCTTTTGAATGCCTCCTTCCCAGACAGTTTCATGACTTGAAGACATCCTAAAATAACCTCTAGAGGGACTAGCACAGATAGGCCCATGTAAGGGCGCACTGCAGAGCAATTAAGTCAATGCCAGGGTGCTCTACAGAGAACTTAGGCCCTCTTTCACCTATGCTAGGCAAAATTGAGCGAAATTCACATAGGGTTTGGGGAATATTCTTATCTCTTGGAGCCATCTAGAAGTTTCCCTCACTTATAAACTCCTATGAGCTCAAAAATGGATGAGGAATGAGTTAAGATGCATCCTATCCTCTCATCTATTCCTTCATGGAACTAATTCTAAGTATGGAAGTCCATTCAATACCCCATTTATGACATAACCTCCTTCATCCTCCTAAAAATTGAACACTCATCTAAGTGATCAGGGGCTAGACTATGTTGAATTGTAAGGAGATAATGTTGTTCTGAGAATTGACTTTGAGACAAGTATTGTTATGCTAGTAGTTTGTCATGCTTTTGATGTGATGTGGATGGGATCCAAGTTGGAGGAGTGAATTTGAATTAGACAAGATGGTTGTAATTCCTTCTTCTATTCAATAAAGTATTTGAACCTTTTTCCCATATGTTTGTATTGTTATATGATGCTTATATGTGTGAATGTATCTGATTCGATTTACTTGTATTCAATAGATATTTTTCTTTGATTGGTTCTTTTTCTTTTGTTTGTGTTTGTGTTTACAGGTACTTGCTAAGTGTCTTAAGTACAGGAAGGAGCGACAAGATCAATACAAGGGAGACAAGAGGAAAGCACAACTACAAGTAGGACTTCTCATCATCTTTGTCTTATCCATTGCTTATAGGAAAATGCTAAAGTGCTTTAAATTGTTGTTCTAGATATGGGTACTTATATATGGAATTAGTATTTATCCGTAGATAACAAATTCTCCAAAAAAAATTAGCAACCATACTGGAGAGATATCATCCTTCCTAGTAGCTTATCCACCTCCTAGGACAATCTTGCATACCCTACTTGTATTCATTGATTATATTTCATCTCTTTTGCATTTAATTCTCGTAAAAATTGTGTCAAATTTCTTTGTGAAAGGCTCACTGTCACCAATGCAGGCTTGCGAGGGACACATCATGTTGTAGAGCACCCTTGGATTAGGGATAATGCTATGAAGTGTACTATCTCCCATTTAGGGCTACGGTGATCCTCCTAGGGTCAGTTTCCAACCTTTGGATTGAGTTTTTGCCAGCTTTCCTCAGTTTGATTGCTCACTGATCGATCAATGAATGTCATGTCTCAGAAAACAAGTTTCTATCTCCTTTGCAGCCCTACTTTGACTTGGTTGATTAATGATTATTAAATGTTTTATTTGTCATTATCAATCCATATTCAAACATAGATTATAGTCAATTAATATTTGTTCGAAAGAAAGTGTCGTAAAAATCTTATTTTCCTTCGAAACAGAACTATCGTAAAGTATTCGTTCTTGTTAAAGATTGATTGATTGTATGTGCATTAGTTTCATTTTTGTTCACATTAACATTAAGGAAATCGAAAATAAATACATGCATGTTGCATTGAAAAAGTTTGTGTGTGCTCATAGGAATAGTTTAGGCAAATTGCATTAGATTGTGCTCTTTGCTCTTTGATTGAAAGAAATTTGATTTCTTTATCCCTAGTAGCTAGGATTTTCATTGTTAAGTTGAATGGAAAGAATGCTTATAATAATAGTTGCATTCCTAGGAATTTCATAATACATCACATGGTGAACTTGAAAGAAAAATTCCTAAACAATATCAACTTAAAATTAACATCAATTTAGCTAATGGAGCATTGTCATTAACAAAAAACATTTAGTGGTTCAAGGCTAGAGATGTGTTCCAGTGTCATAAAACAAAGAATTTGTCGCTAACTTGTCTGCAATACATCTTGAGTGTGATACCTCATTCCACATACATGAGTATATTGTAGCTCACCCACGTACCTTCAGGTATATAGGGCAGTGTTACAATACATAAAGTATATGGGAATGCTCTCAATGTGCGGTTTTGCATTAGACGGCGCTTATACTAATTAGACCTCCATGTACTTTTCGGTATATATGGGAGGACAACACTAGGTTGCTATCCATCCTCAGGTAACTAAGTTGGTTGCCTTGTACACTGTGATAAACTAAACACAACATTCAGGGAGATTTCTTGCCCGTACTTCTTGGTTTGCCAGGAGGTATTATGCAGTTCACAGTTGCTTGGTAAACATTTTTCCTAGCTTGCCCCTTTTTGTTTATTTCTTTTTTGTAATAAAATTGATCAGAAATCGTGGAGGAACATCAACCCTTACCCTATCATTCATAGAGAACAATAATTAAATAGCCTTTTCCACTCGAAGCTACACCTATTTAATCAAAGCGGTCTCACTTAACTGAGTCAAGTACATCAAGAACTACTGGTTCTTCATCTAAATTACAAGAATCATCCATTTCAGTAAGTACTGAGACTCCAGTTGCTCCAACTATTTACGGTACATCCGTTTCTAAAGAAGAAGTTTCACAACTACCTGAGGACATTATCACTGATATTAGTGAAACGAAACAATAATCGAAGTTGTTCAACAACAAGTTGACCACAACTTGAAGTTGCTCAACAAGAAATTAATTCTGAACTTGAATCAATTCAACCATAATTTAATCCAGAACCTGTCATAGATCAAACAAAGGTTACTTCTGAACCTAAAGTTGTTCAGGAACCTCTCCCTGAAACTCTTGTTCTTTTACCAGAACATTTGGACTTTGAATTTGAAAATTCAGAAGTTGTTACTTTACCAGAAGGAAATCAACCGATTAACCCTTAGACATCAGTAACTACTAAAACTTCCACTTTATCAACACCATAAGTCTATTATGGACCAGACGGTGAAGTTCTTCCACCTAGTTTAATTGCTTTTGAGGAAGAATTAGAATAAGATACTAAACCTGGAACCCCATTCCATTTTGGAACCAGGCTTTATATTTATCCTTATACTCTTCATTTTACTGCTCCTTTTGATATTGCTTCTTTTCCAGTACCTATCGAATCTTTAGGACATCTATTGGGTTAGTTAACTATGGTTGAACAACCGTCAGTATCCTAGACTATATCATCTAATGCAGCTGCGGCATAATCTTTTGTCGCAACCTCTTCAATGTTTTCTACTACTCCTAAGTCACACCTATATGGTGAATCATCCGTCCCAGTTGGTTACCAATCTTTATCTGGAACCAACTTAGGGTTTTCTTCTACACCATGGTCATCACCCATGTCCTTAACTAGAATTTTATCTAGTTCTTCTTTAACGAGAACTCAACAGTTTGATCCTGCATATTGATGAGCCCCAAAATTGGTAACTTGTTGGGCTCATTTGGCCTAATTATCCTTGTTCATTCCTTTTTCAAATCCTTCATTTTCCATAGCTTATGCGTTATTTTCAATATGTTTATGTCATTTGTACGAATAAGGGAAGTCACTCTTCCTAGGTGGCTAACACGTGCTTATTTCAGGTTTTTTGACACATATTGGAGCAAAGTTGAGCAATCATAGGCTATAAGATAGCCAAGCCTGAGGTGAGGATTCGTAGGGGGGTTGTCTATGGCATTAAATAACCCTTCCTCGGGATCTTCACCCCCAACTCCGAGCTCTAAAGACAACCAAAACCGAATCTAGAAGGCAGCCAAGCAGAATTTAGAAGGGATTGTCTAACTCACAGTTTGGACAGCTGAGTTCCAGAGATTGAGGAGGCCAGCTAGGTCCCTCATGATGTATAAACGTTGAGGCCTCAGCCTTCATAAGGGACTTTTGAAACTACTGTGTATTTTGCACCTCAGTGCTGCCAGTCTTATTTTGTTCTTTTGTAGCCATTTTTGGCATCACTCTTATGATTATTTTTGGATAATGAGAAGCAGTTTGGTTTCCTATGAAATCTGAGTTTTTCATAGGAGCCATAACTCTCAGGGTTGGGCCCAACCTGAGAGCCTAGAGCCTCCTTTCTGTACTGTTACTTTTCCTTTACGTATCATTGTTTCCCTTGATGCATTTGAACGTATTTATGTTATGTAGATTTAGTTATGTTGCTTGAATAGATCACTGTTTATGAAAGACATTACTTCAGGTGCTTTGGTAGGATAATAACAGAAAAACCTCAAAGAAAAGGGACAACCACACTCCCGGTTTCACCTCATCCTTATTGGATTAGGGGCTGGAATTGAGGAAACAGTGTTGCCTCAACAAAAACACTAGTTTGCTTGACCATGCAATCCTTAGTGTATTGTTTTCATTTGCAAAGATTAGTCATGGGTTTGGACATCTAAAATGTTTCTTTGCATAGTTGATGTACAAGGTTTTCTTCCCAAATAAATTTGTTGTTCATTTATGTTGTTGATGGTTAGACTAGATTAGCTCAAGATTTGATCATTTACAAGACTTTTTTTATTTGATCGAGGTACACCGTGCAGGGAATCTGATCCATTCTTCCATCCACCCAAAGCATCATCTGAGCCACCTGTTCTATCTCCTAGCTAAGTTTCTCGTCCCCCATCTGTTCTTTTGTCCACGTAACCCTACCTTCTTGCTCATCATTGCCTTAGCCTTCTTCAAGCCAAGTCAGCCTTCTACACCTCTTCCCCGCTCCATCCACCAGTCCTTAGGCCATTTTAGAGCCCTATCCTACCTCTAGATCCATCCATGCACCTTCCCTCACTCATCCATCCTCTAAAAACTAACTTCCAAACATCCTGTAGAAATTCTGAAACATCCTATAGAAATTTATGAACATCTTGTAGAACCCCTGCAGACTTCCTGTAGAAGATCACAAATGAGGTTTCTTGATAGCCAAACTTTGTGAAACTCTTTGAAAGAGTGTTAGGGACTCCTTAGACCCTCTCTGAACCTTCCCAACCTTTTCCAAGCATTTCTCTTCCTTGATCCACCCCTGCACAGTAAAGCACAGTTCAAGCATATGCATGAGAAAATTGCCAACTTAATCAAAAATACAAAAAGATGCTTTCTTAGGACAAAGGTAGTCTAAACACATGTATTTTACCTTCATAGAAGTAATGGTATCTCTTTCAGTAGTTTGCACTCTCATCTTTGCATCAGTAGGACTAGCTGGTAGAATTAGGGTTTGCTAGGGTTTGTGCTTTCCTTCAGTTTTTCAATCTCTTTTTGCAAGTAGATTAGCTTCCTTTGAGTTATCTCTCATCCATCAATTATAAGCTTCTTCTAAGAGCTCATAGAAGTTGGCTAAAGCCCCTAGCAGACTTGTACCAGCTGACCAAGTGACAGCTGCGGCAAGAGCTAGTACTTGTGCATACAACACCGTCGCTTTCAAGTTTGTTACGAACAACCGGGTTGATAAAAGTAAAGAAGGGAGTCCCAGGAGTTTTAGCATTATTTCTGCAATACTGGAGCCCAACATCTTTTTGGCGCCATTGTTGGGGAAGCGTCAAAGTATTGGTGATTGTTGCTTTTCTTCTATTTTCTCCTACAACCTTCTGCTAAGTAGTTTATTTCATTTCCATTTTGCAATTTCCTTTCCGCAAAAGTAAAGTAGACATTTCTTGCTTTCATAGGTTAGCATTTCAATTCTGCAAGCGTAGATTAGCATTTCAATTCCTACAAGTTCATTTGATCAAAATAGATTAGTCCTTTCCTACTTTCATTTCAATTCCGCATTTTCATTCTAGCAAGATAGTTAGTTGCAGTTCAATCTATTTGAGTTTTGCAGGTACCAGCAGAAAAAAGCAAAAGCAAGAAAAGGTCTTTCCATTTCATGCCTCGTAGGAACAAAGATAAAACCGGAAAATTCTTACCCAACACCCCCACCACATCACTGAGTCAACCTTCTCTCTTCTCTGGTGATAGTGAGCTAGAAGAACCTATAGGTCAACCTCCTGAGATATACGAAGATCCTATAGCAGAAGAAGAGTTAGGAAACACTCCATCTGAAGCCATGGCTGAAAACTGAAACAGTAGAAGAGAGGACGAAAGAATAGAGGGTGCCTTTCCCATCTGAGAGACCAATGGAGACATGAAAATGAAAAACATAAGTCCCTCTGCTCTACCTCATTTCCATGGTCTGACTATTGAGGACCCTGATACCTTCCTGTTTGAGTTTATTGTCCTTTTTCGAACTTATGACTATGCTGAGGATGAGCAAAAGCTGAAAATCTTTCCCTCTACCCTCAAGGATGCAACATTACGCTAGTTCATTTGGTTACCTGGAAACAGTATCACCACTTGGGCTCAGATGCAGCAAGCTTTCAATGCCAAGTACAGAGACTATTGTAGGTCCAAGGAAACTAAGGGAGAAATCTTTTGGATCACCATGGGCAACGATGAATCTTTGGAAGACTATGAGGAGAGGTTCCAACTCAGTTATAAACGGGCTAGGTGTACACTTGACCCGGAATCTTTGAAGTTGGTTCTGCTCCGAGGAGTCCCTGAAGACCTTCTGGACACCCTTAACCTGTTGGCTGGAGGAGACATCTACCAACTACCTTATGAGGACATAAAGACCGTGTTTAGAAACCATTCTAGGGCGGCCCAGAAGAGAGGTAGGAGGAATCATCTCTTAGCTAGTACCTCTTTCTCCAAGCATGAGTTTGCTAAGCAGATGGAAGACCTTAATAGGGAAATGAGACAGACTATTGCCATGCAACTTGATACCTTCTGAATTCAGCAAAAGAAAGAAGAAGCTAAGAGGGCTTTAGCCATTTTTCGTCCTAGATGCACGAGGAAGCATCCCAAGAATGAGTGCCCGTTGCACTCAGTAGAGGTATGTTTCATTTGTGAGGAAGACCATCCCACCAACCAATGCCCTACCTTGCCTGGATTTAAATCCATGTACCTAGGGATCGAGGTGGCTACTGAACCTCTCTACTTCCTCAACCAAAGGAGGCCTCATGGTCCCAGACCTTATCAGCAGGGAATGCAAGGGTCATCCCAAGCTTATTACCACCCCAACCAATCTGCTCATATGCCTTCTTGGGGTCCCCCTGCTCATCCTTCCTGGTCCGCAACTCCTCCGTGGTATTATCCATCTCCATACCACACTCAACCTCCTTCTCACTCATTTCACTCTCATGCCCAGCCGCATCCTCAGTGGAATGCACCTCAACCGGGGTGGAGGCCCCAATACAACACTCCTCCCGCCATTTTTCCTCCACCACCAACTCAACCTCAACCATTACCTCCTGCTCCTCTAAGACAACCCCAGATGCCTGCTCAACCGAACCCGAACCCCAACAACAGACAGGCCCAACAGGTATATACTAGGGTGACAACATGCCCTACCTATGCTGTGGAGATCCAAGAGATCAACCTACGATCTGGGAAGGTCCTTCCAGAACGCCAACCTCCTCCCCTAGAGGAGGAGGAAGGGAAATAGGAAAGTAAACCCCAAGCCATTCCACCCTTTCTTGAGTGACTCACAGTAACCACACAACCCAACCCAGAAGAGGATGAGCTTCTGGGAGAATTCAAGCAGTTGTGTGTGAAAATACCACTTCTATAGGCCATAAAAGATGTACCGATATACAACAAATTGATTAAGGAGAAGTGTTTCAAGCACCCAGTCAGGCAAAAGAAAGATGCCTCAACCATCAATGTCATAGGACAACTGTCCGATCTCATGTTGGGCAAGTAATCTGTCCGAAGTATTTGGACCCTAGGAGTCCTGTAGTTGATGTCCACATCAATGGCACCATTATACCCCACACTCTGATTGATCTAGGGGCTGCCATCAATGTGATGACCAGGGACACCATGCTCAAGCTCAATCTTCAGAGTTCCCTAAGGAAGACCTCGACAGTGCTGTAATTGGCAAACCACTCCACCGTGACTCCCGAAGGGATTGTGGAGGATGTCTTGGTCTCTGTTGACTCCTGGGAATACCCTACGGACTTTTTGGTCCTCTAGCCTCAAAAGGATATCCCCTCATTTTGGGAAGGCCTTGGCTGGCTACTGCAGATTCTTACATCAGCTGTCGAGCCGGAAACATGACCATCAAAAATGGGCCTATGTCCAAGCATCTGGTCCTATACCCTCCTACCCAACCTCTGCTAGAACATGACTTACCCCTCTCGTTGGAAGAAGAAGAATAGGATGAGGTCTACTCTGCACCATTATGCACAGTAGAGGCCAGCAAGGGAGGTCCTACAACCAAGGATGATTTGATTGAAAACTTAATCCAAAATCCTCCCTCTAGTGCGCTATCCTTGGAGAATTGGTGGAAGATACCCAGGCCAATGCTTTAGTGGACCTAGGTGCCACTAATTCGACCACCTCCAGAGTTAAGAATGTGGAGTTTGGCCCTGAGAAGACTTTGAAGATAAGCTCCTCTCTCTCTCCCTCTCAGGAAAAGGAGATATGTAGCCTCTTGACCCGCCATTTGGGGGCCTTTGCTTGGAGCTACAAGGAAATGAAGGGAATCCATCCCTCAGTCTGTACTCATCATATCTACATCAACGAGGACTGTAAACCAGTCTGACAACCTCGGAGGAGAATGAATCCAACCCTCAAGGACATTGTTAAAGAAGAAGTGCAAAAATTGTTGGATGTGGGATTCATCTACCCCATCTCGAATAGCGAATGGGTTTCCCCTCTGGTGTTGGTTCCCAAGAAAAATGGGAAATGGAGAATTTGTGTAGATTACAAAGAATTGAAAAAAGCCACCAAGAAAGGCCACTTCCCTTTACCTTTCATAGATCAAGTGTTGGATGGGTTGGCAGGGAAGAGGTTTTTCTCTTGCCTAGATGGGTTCAGCGGGTATAATCAGATCCAAATCAGCCTGGAGGACGAAGATAAGACCACTTTTACTTGTCCATGGGGTACCTTTGCCTACCGCGTCCTTCCCTTTTGGCTATGCAATGCCCCTGCCACTTTCCAGAGAGCTGTATTAAGCATCTTTGCTGAGTTGGTCCATGATTCGGTAGAAATATATGGATGACTTTACTCCTTACGGTCTAGCTTCTGAGAAGCCTTATCCAACCTGGGAAAAGTTTTGAGCAAGTGCATTGAGATGAACTTGTCCCTCGGTCCTGAGAAATGTGAGTTCTTGATGACTGAAAGGACCGTGTTAGGCCATACCATTTCTCGCCAGGGGTTACAGGTGGATCCCAGTAAAATTGTTATCATCAAAAGGGTCCCACCTCCTCAGAAGGTGAGAGATGTCTGGAGTTTCCTAGGCTTAGCGGGATATTACCGAAGATTCATTAAAGACTTTAGTAATCTAGCCTCGCCATTGTTTGGCCTCTTAGAAAAAGATGTTGAGTTTAAATGGTCAGATGACTGCCAGAAGGCTCTGAATGAATTGAAGGATAAGTTGGTGTCTGCTCCAATTCTAAGAGGCCCAAACTGGGCCCGACCTTTCCACATCCACACTGATGCCTCGAACAAAGCCATAGGGGCAGCCTTAGGACAAGTTGAAGAAAAAATCCCATATGCCATATACTTTGTCAGCAAAAACTTATCCAAGGAGGAAATGAATTATACGGTAACTGAGAAAGAGTTCCTAGTTGTGGTTCATTCCCTGAACAAGTTCTGACACTATATCACTGGCTATCAAACATTTGTACATACTGACCATGTTGCAATCAGATATTTAATGAATAAGCCTGATGTGAATGCTCGTATTATTAGATGGTTACTTTTGTTGCAGCAGTTTGACTTGACCATCATTGACAAACCAGGTAAAGAAAATATTGCTACTGACTTTTTGTCTAGATTGAATTTGACTGCGGGTGAAGAAGAAACAGTGGATGACGAGATACCAGATGAGCATCTATTTGCTATCTCAGTACTCTCCCTGTGGTTTGTTGATATAGCAAACTATCTAGTCTCCGCACACTTCCCTCTGCATTTATCCTCAAAGGAGAAGAGCAGAATCGTGAGGAAAAGTGCCTCATTCACTTGGATTGGGGGCAACTTGTTCAAACTTGGCCCTGATCAGATCTTAAGGCATTGTGTAAGGGAGGAGGAAGTCTTTGAGATCCTATTGACTTGTCACAATGGGCCTTGCGGAGGAAATTTTGCAGCCAAGAGGACTTCTTTCAAAATTCTATAGGCAGGCTACTATTAGCCGACTCTTCATCAAGATGTCGGAAGATATATCAGCCAATGTGACCAATGCCAAAGGATGGGGAAACCAACCCCAAGGGATGAAATGCCTCTCCAGCCTCAGGTGACTCTTGAGCCAACCCCAAGGGACGAAATGCCTCTCCAGCCTCAGGTGACTCTTGAGCCATTTGAGAATTGGGGTATGGATTTTGTGGGTCCTATCAACCCTCCTTCAAGGCAAAAGTCTTACATCATTGTGTGCATAGATTATCTGACAAAATGGGCAGAAACCAAGGCAATCAAAGCAACAATAGAAGAAAAGGTGGCTGAGTTTTTAAGAGAAAACATTTTCTACAAATTTGGCTACCTAAGAGAGTTAGTCACCGATCAAGGAAGCTAGTTCACCTCCAATTTGATTGAAGACTTGCTTGCTCATCACAAAATCAAGCATAGGACTTCCACCCCATATCATCCTCAAGTGAATGGGAAAGTGGAAGTCACCAATAGAGCATTCGAGGGGATCTTGACTAAGGTAGTGAGCAGTAGCAGAAGGGATTGGGAAGATCGCTTGGTTGAGGCCACTTGGGCCTACAACACCACTTGGAAGACCACAACCAGTTTCAAAACCTATGAGCTGGTCTATGGGAAAAGAGCTTTGTTGTCAATCGAGTTTGAATACAATACATTGAGGATGGCAGCTCAGCTAGACCTAGATCTTAGCCATGCTCAACAAGAAAGGTAAATGCAACTGAATGGGTTAGACGAACTTTGAATGCAGGCCCTCCTCCACTCAGAAGTGACTCAACCTCAGAGGAAAGTATGGCATGACTGGCACGTCAATGACAAACAATTCCAGTCGGGAGATTGGGCGCTGCTGTATGATTCCAGACATAAGGATTTCAAAGGGAAGCTGAGAACGAGGTGGCTAGGACCATATGTAGTGGAAACGTGTAATGAAAATGGTTCCGTCCTTATCCAGACTATTGATGAAGAAGCCATCCCCATGCTCGTCAATGGGCATCGACTAAATATCTACAGGAAACCTCTTTCGAGGCAAGAGTTCGTCAAATCTGTGGAAAAATCAGTGCTGGTCATAGAGAAGGGTTCTGCCTCTATTTTGGGCACACCCTGAGCATCATTATATATTCAAAAAAAAAAATGCAATAAAAAATATCCTTGGGTGAAAACCTTTTTGAGGCGCCCAAGGCAGATGGTAGGAGTGAAAACCTCATTGAGGTGTTCCTGCTGTCTCTCTGAAAAGGAATGGGAATAAAAAGATGCTTGGGTGAAAACCTTTTCGAGGCACCCAAGGCAGATGGTAAGGGTGAAAACCTCATTGAGGCACCCCTGCTATCTCTTAAAAAAAAAAAAAAAAAAAAAAAAAAAAAAAAAAAAGAGGAAGAAAGAAAAAAGCGAAACAAAGAGAAAAAAGAAAAAAGAAAAAAACAAGATGATCTCTGAAAGTGTTGTAGGTTGCAGGAACACAGCGCACCAGAGGAGGACTCTCAACTCAAGGACAGGGGTCCCTATCAAGCTACCAGACAGCCTCACATGCACACCCGCCATGCACACTCATTTTTTCCAAAGTTTGGACACAATCGAGTCATGGTTCAATCTTCTTTAGGAAGCTACAGGAAGTTCTCTATTTCTACAAGAAACATCCTATATAGCTTTTGGACGGGCCAGAATCGACTGCAGAGAAGGATTAGGATCTTGAAGTCAGTTGAGGAGGCATGCAACCACCCTTTTCTTCAATCCTCCACTCGTTTCACCTCCTTTCACCGCCATCACTCTAATCTGAGCAAGCATACCTGCACATGCAACTAGAACTCTGTTTTTCAAATAAGGAAAGTTATTTTTTTCAATCTCAAAAATAAGGACTTCTGAGGCTCAAGCACTTACCTGTCTAGATGACCTCAAGACCCTTCACCTGTGAAACTTGACTCGAATTATGTCAGCATGCACCCCAGGAGGAGAAACGGCTACAGGATGTCCTACAGGAATCCTGTAGCAGCTGATCCAGCTGGAGTACCTACCATGAAGACACCATCAGCTCGCAGAATTGGTGCATGCCATATTCGCCACCAGAGAAATGGGTCTCCAAGGCTCACAGCCAGCAGCAGCCAATGAAGAGGAGCTCCAACACTTGAGCACGATGTAGCAGCACACAGATCCAGCATCCCTTGTCCTGAAACCTAAAAAAAACCACGTCCACGACCGCACAGGTAAGTTCCTGACCTTATTTCGTCAAATTGCATAAGCTATACTCTGAATATGCATGACTGTGAGAATGGACGAATTGAACAAGGCTGGTTGCCATTCAACTGGCCACCACAACCAGTCAAGCGGCCTCGTAGGATCCGAACTGGATTGGTTATGCCGAAAGGTTGGATAATTGGCACGTGGGAAGTGTCCAGTCGGGGAGAAGCGGAGGTATAACAAGAATGGCAGCGGTAAATGTAGAGGAAAGAATTCGGCGGTCAGGGGCACGCTGGGGAATGATTGCAATGACATCGACCAATGGATCAGCAGGGACAACTCACCCCCGCGCCATGAATTATGCAGCAATTCGAAATCGACCGGTTGATACTTACGATGCACTGCAGTCATTTATGATCACAACCGTTTTCCAACCGAATGTGCGTCCTCCTCCTCTGCAAGTGGTTAGCCTTAGCTTTCGACCTGTTCAAACGTCCTGCTACCACTCAGACTCGTCCTGCGCTACAATAACATCCTCCAGAAGCCGATAACAATTTCTACAGGAAGTTGCGCTACAGGAAACATGGCATCCGAAGCAGCGCGGACTGTTCACGTCGAGGGTGGCGAATTTCAATGAGGTAGGCAGAATTCAACTTCCCCATGCAAAAAAATTCCAAAGGTGGTGAATTCGACGTAGTGAGGGGGCTAGAGAAATGTGAATGCAATTATGTCTAAAGTTTTTTTATATATCGCTATCGAAATTGTCTTAGTGATCTGTGTGCGAGATTTCCTCCACACGTGAATTAAAAATCCCTCCTGTAGAAAGTGATACACTGTCAAACCATTATTAAAATTGTAAACTTTATGTGACTATGTGTATAACGGAGACGTAGCTCTGCGCTCCGTGTGAAAACTCTCGAAGTTCTCCTTCTGTATATGTGAGTAGGCAAGTTCAGCACAGGGTAATTGACCAAAGGTATCTTTTTTACGCTCTGAGGAGGAAATCCACTCAGAATTCCGAGTCTGCGTGAAAACGCGAGAAAACTTAGAGTTTTACCATGCCGTGAGGGTTCATTCGAAAAGAAGCTTCGGACTCCAAGAAATTACGGGAAACCCCTGAGGTGGTGGACTTGTTTTCCCATGCACACTGGATGTCATTTTGTGACAAGTTCCAAGGTCACAACGATGAAATTGCAGAAGAATTCCTTCGGTCCCTAAAGCCGAAGTCAAAGACATTGGCTGTTGTCAACTTCAGAGGACTGACCCTCAGACTCACCCCACAGCTCATCAGTAGGGTAACTGATCTTCCAATGGGGGTGCCTTGGGATAAGGAGGAGAGAAAGCTGGGGTCAGAAGGCTAAAAAATAATTCTTCTTGCCAGAAGAACAATTCTCAAAAGATAATAACGGAGTTCATAGGACTAGCCTACAACCATTCTGGATTGAAGTCAACCTCCAAATTATGAAGTATATTACGTTTGAGGGGCGATTTAGCATCATATATGGTTATAATTTTCGGCTGCTCACAGAACTCAGACACCACATGGACCTATCCTCAGAGCAAAAATTGAGCATTCCTTATTTCCTCCTGCAGTCCATGACTGAGTGTGCCACCAAACTTAGAGAGGGGACACCAGACAAGCTAGCTCATCATGGGCTTATTAAGCTCCTCGTGGAAGATGCACTCCACACTTTCACTGTCCCTCTCTCCTGGGAAATTTTCCGAAATATGTCGAAGGATGATGACATCCGAGTCTTAGCCGAGGAGCTCACTTCTTCTAGCAGTGAGGAGAAGGAGCCTGCTTAGGCAGAGAAGAAAGTTAAAAAACAAGAAACCCCTGGAAAAACACTAAAGAAAGAAGAAAAATGAACACCAGCGATGGGGCAAGCTGCCAAAACAGGGGATGATAGAATTGCACCAACACCCAGGGAGAAAAGGCTACAGAGCAGGGCAGAACAGACTGAGAAAGTCCAAGACAGTAAGGGCACCCCTAAGGCAACCTCAGCCAAGATAAAAGAAAAATTCCCCTCGGCCAAGCAGGCTAAAACAGTGCCCTTGGCTTCTATAGGAAAGCAGCAGAGTATTTCTACAGGAAAGGTAAAAACAGATTCTACAAGAAGCCAGAAAGCAACCGCTACAAGACTTTCTACAGGAAGTCCGAAAGAAGGAAAACAGAAGGAGAAGTCGGCCGAAATCCTAGCCAGGGAGGCAGAAGCTATGCTGGCCACCCTAAGTACCTCTCCCAAGCCAAAAAAAAATGAAAGAGGGAGACTCTTCTATATTTCAAAGCGAGAAGGAGTGTAAGGATTAAGACTGGCAGACCCCAGCCTCCATCAAAAGAACCAATCACCATCGTGGATACCCCTACCACACCAAAGGATAAATCCCCCTCCAAGGCATCCATTACTTATGAGCGGGGGAGCCCAAAAACATCCTCATGGAGGGACAGAATGGAGAAATTGAGCTCAGAAGCCTCTCTATAGGATGTTGAGGCTATCTACAGGAAACTTTGGCTAGGCTGAAAGAAACTAAGCAGATGGAGGAGATAGCAGCCAAGTCACTGCAAGAGGAGGAGCGAGCAGCCAAGTCATCATAGGAGGAGGAGAAAGACGATGTTATCATGAACCAAGCCCCCAGCCCAACTTGGGCTCTTATTATAACTTTTTGGAGGCCAGTAGAATTATTCCCCAAAATTTCACAGTGCCACTATTTCTAGCACTAGAGGAAGAACGGGTATGAACCCACACATGGATGAGGATTGCTAAATCTAAGGGGGTAGCAGATATAGGACCTCTAGAGGAAAGGCTCAATGAAACACAAAGGGAGTTGGCAAGAGTAAGGCATGTGAAAAGCTCCCAACAAGCCAATTTAAGAGAAGAGAATGAGTTGCTCAGACAATAGCTCCAGCTGCAGGGACAGAGGAAAGAAGAGGACACGGCAGCCAAGGATCCCTCAGTAGAGCCTCAAGGAAAAGAAGAGATGTAAGCTAATCTCGAGGAACTTAACCAGTAGCTACAGGAAAGGGGACTGCAGGCAGATATGGAGATACAATCCCTAAAGCAGCAAGTGCAAGAAAATGAGGCACAACTGACCTGCATGGCTAGTTGGGCAATGGAAGCACTGTAATGTAGGCATCCGACCAAATCCTATGGCCTGTACCTAAGGGACCAGTGGCTGCAGTTCCAAATCAACACGTTGGCACAGAGGGGTATCTCCCACATCCAAAACCCCCAGCAATTCATAGATTTATGTCACACCAGTTCATCGGAAGATAAGGCCAAGCTTTCAGAGTTTTACCTCCATAATTTGGCCCTTCCAAACATCACTTCGTGGGACCCCAACACAGTAGTAGGGGACATACAGCTAATGGCAATGACCTCATGGTTAAACTACGAGGAGAAGAGAGCAGCTGAGGTCAGGAATGTCATGGACCGGGAGTTACATGAACCACTGCTGATTAGAGCAGAGCCAGGGGACCCCACAGCATTGATATCCACTCACCAACACCTAGCAACCAACTCTCAGGTTTTATTAGAGTACATGGATCGTCAGGCCCAGGCCATAGCACACTTCGAGGATATGGAGCGATTACTAGGGGACAATTGTGTTCATGCTTGCACCCGTAGGTGGAACACATTGTCCCACAGCCTCAAAATCTGAGAATATCACACTCTAACTCGGATGAGGGAGGCTTTGGCACGGGTACCTCTCTACAATAAGTATATGCAGAACCTCCAAGCCAATTGGATAGGCCTCAAGCTAAGTCCACCCTTGCTTTTGGGATTGTTAGAGGGAGGCACAGAAGAGGAGGAGCATAAGCAGTGGGAAGAGGTGGAGAGGAAGGACGGATTCCATGACAGTGTGGGGGACACTACTTTAGAAGCCTCGGATGTGAGAGTGGCAATTAAAGCAATGAAAGACGAGGAGCTGGACTAGTTGCTCAAAGGATGAGCAACCCTTTTAGCAGGGGGTTGACGATGAACCCCAAAATTGGTAACTTGTTGGGCTCATTTGGCCTAATTATCCTTGTTTAGTCCTTGCTCAAATCCTTCATTTTCCATAGCTTATGCATTATTTTCAGTATGTTTATGTCATTTGTACGAATAAGGGAAGTCACTCTTCCTAGGTGGCTAACACGTGCTTATTTTAGGTTTTTTGACACATATTGGAGCAAAGTTGAGCAATCATGGGCTATAAGATAGCTAAGCCTAAGGTGAGGATTCGTAGGTGGGTTGTCTATGGCATTAAATAACCCTTCCTCGAGATCTTCACCCCCAACTCCGAGCTCCAAAGACCACCAAAACCAAATCTAGAAGGAAGCCAAGCAGAATTTAGAAGGGATTGTCTAACTGACAGTTTGGACAGCCAAGTTCCATAGATTGAGGAGGCCAGCTAGGTCCCTCGTGATGTATAAATATTGAGGCCTCAGCCTTCGTAAGGGACTTTTGAAACTACTGTGTATTTTGCACCTCAGTGCTGCCAGTCCTATTTTGTTCTTTTGTAGCCATTTTTGGCATCACTCTTATGATTATTTTTGGATAATGAGAAGCAGTTTGGTTTCCTATCAAATTTGATTTTTTCATAGGAGCCATAGCTCTCAGGGTTGGGCCCAACCTGAGAGCCTAGGGCCTCCTTTCTGTATTGTTACTTTTCTTTTACGTATCATTGTTTCCCTTGATGCATTTGAACATATTTTTGTTATGTAGATTTAGTTATGTTGCTTGAATAGATTGTTTATGAACGACATTGCTTCAGGTGCTTTGGTAGGATAATAACAAGAAAACCTCAAAGAAAAGGGACAACCACACTCCTGGTTTCACCTCATCCTTATTGGATTAGGGGCTGGAATTGAGGAAACAGTGCTGCCTCAACAAAAACACTAGTTTGCTTGACCATGCAATCCTTAGTGTGTTGTTTTAATTTACAAAGATTAGTCATGGATTTGGACATCTGAAATTTTTCTTTGCATAGTTGATGTACAAGGTTTTCTTCCCAAATAAAGTTGTTGTTCATTTATGTTGTTGATGGTTAGACTAGATTAGCTCAAGATTTGATCATTTACAAGACTTTGTTGATTTGATCGAAGTACACCATGCAGGGCATCTCCTCCATTCTACCATCCACCCAAAGCATCACCTAAGCCTCCTGTTCTGTCTCCTAGCTAAGTTTCTCGCCCCCCATTTGTCCTTTTGTCCATGTAACCCTACCTTCTTGCTCATCATTGCCTTAGCCTTCTTCAAGCCAAGTCAGCCTTCTACACCTCTTCCCCGCTCCATCCACCAGTCCTTAGGCCATTTTAGACCCCTATCCTACCTCTAGATCCATCCATGCACCTTCCCTCACTCATCCATCCTCTAAAAACCGACTTCCAAACATCCTGTAGAAATTTCTGAACATCCTGTAGAACCCCTGCAGACTTCCTGTAGAATCTCAGAAATGAGGTTTCCTGATAGCCAAACTTTGTGAAACTCTCTAAACGAGTCTTAGGGACTCCTTAGACCCTCTCTAAACCTTCCCAACCTTTTCCAATCATTTCTCTTCCTTGATCCACCCCTGCACAGTAAAGCACAGTTCAAGCATATGCATGAGAAAATTGCCAACTTAATCAAAAATACAAAAGGATGCTTTCTTAGGACAAAGGTAGTCTAAACACATGTATTTTACCTTCATAGAAGTAATGGCATCTCTTTCATTAGTTTTCACTCTCATCTTTGCATCAGTAGGACTAGCTAGTAGAATTAGGGTTTGCTAGGGTTTGCGCTTTCCTTCAGTTTTTCAATCTCTTTTCGCAAGTAGATTAGCTTCCTTTAAGTTAGGTCTCATCCATCAATTAGAAGCTTCTTCTAAGAGCTCATAGAAGTTGGCTAAATCCCCTAGCGGAGTTGTGCCAACTGACTAAGTGACAGTTGTGGCAAGAGCTAGTACTTGTGCATACAGCACCGTTGCTTCCAAGTTTGTTACGAACAACCGGGTTGATAAAAGTAAAGAAGGGAGTCCCAGGAGTTGCAGCATTATTGCTGCAATAATGGAGCCCACCACATATCAATATCAAACTGGGAAAAATAGTCAATGAGGACCTATATATCCATTACATACTGGATTGTCACCATATGGAGAGCAATATGCTTATTCACCTTATCCTCCATATCCTAGAGGACCATCATATGGTAGTATCCCACAATATTCAGGTCAGCATGGAATGTGAGTCTGTTAATGGAAACCAACAATGCCAGTTCCACCAAAGCTTGTGTATCCAACACAACAAATGAAAATTGTGTCATCTATTCCTACTACACATGTTGCTACCATTGTACCACATTCACAAGTTCAAACAATTGTATCTCAACTTCTACAAATTGGTCATTTTTACCTCACAACCACAAGTTTTGGGTCAACAGATCCAAGTTTCTCAAGATATTATACAACCGCTTGTCTCTAGGGTCCAACAACCTTAAGTTAGTATACCTTTATCTAGAGTGACTCAAGCTTACACTATTATAGTTTATTCACAACCTCATCAACCTTACATCGTTGGACAACAACAACCGTTAAATCAATAACAATTGTACCAACAACAATAGCAGTTGATTCAACAATCGTTGCAGCCCCAATATCAACAGCCTCAATTCCAACAATTCCAACCCCAATTTGGTCTTTCCCAATAAGCTCAACCAGGGTTTGGAAAATATCAAGCTTACCAAGGTCCTGGTCAACAAGGTTTTGCTAGTTATGGACAACCACAAATTCAACCTAGTTATCAACAACAACCTTATGTCAGATTTGTTTAAGAACCACCTTATCAAGGTTACCAAATGTAGATGCCCTATGTTGGTATGCAAAGACCTATTTCTTAGGAAATTCCATCATATCCTAGGTATGTTCAACCTGACTTGAATCGATAGTTTCAATTTGTAGCAACTATTGAATTACCAAATTTAAAATCGCTCACTAATTATCCAATCTTATATGCACCTTGATGGCTGGTAATTCCGCATAAGTTACCTTCTGACATTCCAAAACTCAATGGAAATCCCAAAGAAGACCCATCAAATCATGTCATGACTTTTCATTTATGGTGTTCATCAAACACCTTAAATGATGACTCAGTTAGACTCCGTCTTTTCCAAAGAATGCTTACTGGTCTGGCTGCGAAGTAGTACATTGAGCTACCACGAGATTCTTTCGACAACTTTATGACTTTAGCCACCACATTTCTAACCCACTTCCAGTTACTATTAGATACAAGACTGGAACAGAACTCCTAACCAGCTTTAAACAAACCACTTCTATTCATATATCATATCATATTCATGAGTGGCGGCATCATCGTCAAATGGTTAAGACTTATGTTCCTGATCAGCTTTTGGCTGAGTGGTTCATAAAATCATTGTTGCCATCAATCACTGAGGATGTGGAGAAAGGTGGATTTGTCATAGAAGAGCAAGTAATTGCTCATGCCTAATATTTGGATTTGATTTACACACAATCTAGCACACTCTACAATAAGATTCCAAATGCACCCTGACCAGATTTCATTGTTCCTCCTCCTCCACAATCGAGTAAGGACTCTCATGCTGGCGACGATGTGATTGGTTCTTTGAGCACACAAATGGCAGGTAGACCATCTGGTCAAACTCTTTCCATTTCCAATCAAACTACCAATGCATCAAAAAACACTCTTGCTTCCAAAGTCAATGTTGTGTCATCTGAAAAAGGCAAGAATCCAAAGAACCAGGAGCAAGAAGAAGGGGAAAAACAAGAAAAAAACAAGAGAATCCCCCTCAAGATAAATCATCTGTTGGCAAGGAAACCTCATGTTACACAAAAATATTGTCACCTTGATTATTTGCAGTCGGTGTAGGCCTATCATCACCTATACCAGCTTCCTAAGCAAGTCTTAAACCTCAGCTCTTCAAAACAAGCTTGAGAAAAGAGAGAAAGACATCAAAAAAGAAATATAACTCTGGTTCCGCACTTTCTCTTAGCTTTTCCTGCGGGCCCGCACCTTTTGTTCAAGATATCTGCGTACTTATACGCTCTGTATGTAAAGGGGAGGGTGCGTACCCCTGTAAAAGTCAAAAGGCGCATTTTTTATCTTTAAAAACTCATCTTGGGTTGATTCTAGAGTTTTCTAGAAGGATTTGTTACGTGGATTGTTCGCTCCAAGTGGTTCATGCATCCCATACAAGCAGGACCTAATCCCTTGTTGAGAGGAGCTATCCCTTTGAAGGAGGACTCTATCCCTCTGAAGGAGGAGATGGTAACTGATCTTCATTGCACTATAAATTGAGGCATTGGGTTAGTGGCCAGGGAGGTTAGAAGCTGAACTTTTGAGGGTAAATGCTAGTGAAATAAAGACTTCCTATTTGAGCTTAAGAGGAGAGATCACATACCTTTTTGGCCCCATTAGGGAGTGAGTGAAGCTTGTCAAAGTAGAGGAGACTTCTTGTTGGACCTTGGAAGGAGCTTGTACAGCGTCAAGGCAAAGGTTGTAAGGTTCCTTTCTTTTCAATTAATACAATCAAGCTCATTTTTCTCAACAAGTACCTTATGCTATTTGTTTCATGGACTCCTTGACTTTCATGTTAAATATGTTTTATAATATTGGATATTCAGGTGCTATTTAATTGTTTGCCTTGTTTGTGCTTGCAGGTTTGCAATAAAGGAACTTACTTGGATCAAGAAGCGAAGGCATCTCCGAACTTGCGTTGGACATGAGGTAGGCCCTTAAACACACTTGTTTCCCATTACTTATAAAGCGCATTTAGAGAAAGATAGTGTTTGGTTGGTTTGTTTGTCATTAGGTCTTCATTAGATTCTTGGAAGGTCTGTCTTGTCCGCAAGATCGACTGATTCCGCGTGACAAAATGGCGACTCCACTGGGGACTTGATTGTTTTCCTCGTTTTTTCTTTGACTTGAGAAACTTGTTTTTTGGTTTCTGTTTTTGGCTTGTTGTGTGTGGCTTTGGGTAGACTTAGTTGATTTAGCTTTGTTTTTTATTTTTCATTACTTTTGTTGAAGTCCGCAGCCTGTGCTTATATCACAGTGCGTACCAGTACGCACTTTGTTTTTGTGCACAGAGCGTACCCGCACCTGGGTGAGCTCTGCACCTGCGTACCCTGCTAAATTTTTGAAAATTTTGACTTTTGCTCTTTTAGTTAATTTTATTTTGTTTTTCTAGTAATTGTCCTCTGCCCATACCTGCATGTGACTGGTTGAAATCTTTCCTTGGATTGTTTCATTAGAATTAGGGTTTTAGGTGAAATCCTAGAAGTTTTGCTTGTTGGGTTTCTTTTTCGATTTGGTTGTGTAGTGGCTCTGAGCTTAGAGGTTGTGGGGACTTCAAATCACCTTAGTGTCTACTAGTCTTCTTGAGAGTCTGACCATGTTTGAAATCTCCCCTTGTTGAGAAATCCTCTTTGATATTTCTCTTTACAAAACTTCGATAGACTTGTGATTTAAAGTTTGGATTTTCATTTTTAAAAAAGGAATGCAAAATCTGTTGTTCTTGACTTATTTGTGATTCTGAACAAATTAGTCCTTGGTTTGCTTGTGACCAAGTAAAACATCCTCAAAACACTTTTGTGAGCTTTTTACTTCAAATAGGATTTTGTTAGTTTATAGATCTTAAGTTTGCTTAGTTAAATAGTTTTCTCAAAGATTGCTTTAGTTATAGTTTTTAATTGTCTTTAAACAAAAAACGAAAGGTCTCTTTTGAAGGAAAAGCTTGTTCTTAGTAGGATTTGAGTTTTCGAATGAAAAGAGAAATTCTTGTAGAAATAATTAGTTGGCTCGTTTTTGAGTGCATTGAAATGAATACTCTTCTTTTGATTTGATTGTTAAATAAATATTTGTGTTTTTTAAAGTATTTGCATTTTCCAACTCTTTCTTAGCTAGAACTTCATTGAAGAGAAAAGATTAGTTAGTCATCTTAAGTGCATCTTTGTAGTGATTTTGTGTCGAGTCTTTACACCATAAGTTTCATCTCCATCACCTTTTGACTTAATCAAAAACCACTAAAAATCACGCTTAATATAAAATCAATCTAGCAAATTTTTTGTTTCTAGGGCTCTGATACACCAATATAGCTTAGGCTAGTATCTTTGAGTAGGGAGTAATTAAATCTCCAAGATAAGTAAAACAAACAAGTAGCTTTATCTTGCGGTAGGAGAAATCCAATTGTTGCATTTATACTCTTGGAAAGCTCCTCTTAAAGGAGAAGCACGAGATCCTGTCCGAACCAGTGTGGGAATCAATCCTTCCTCATTGGGAAAGACTCCAGATATTCACGTATTACAAACGGTAAACCTCAGATTATTTTCGAGGAGCCTGGGGTCACTTGTTGGTAAACCTCGGTTTATTTCGAGGAGCCTTCAAGGGGATTGAGCTTGCTACTCTGCCCTTGCATGCGTATCGGATCATAGACTGTTCCCCCAGGTGTATTTTTTTCTGTTGGTAACCTTAGTGTCCATATTCTCTAGGATTCTTCCTAAGGTGACGGTGGCGGGAAGATCCCACTCTACCTGGAGCAGATGTCGGCTAGACTCACTTGGATTTTCTGGGGGGTTCTCTTCACTCGAGACGGTTAAAGTGGAGAAACTTGGTCCAGAATATTCATTAAGCAGGTTGGCAGGGTAACTGTTCCAACCGCTATATCTGTATCAAACTCTGCGATGTTGGACTTCATCACCAACTAGTGTTTTCGGTCCGGAAAGTTACTGTTTTTGTGTGTCTGATCTCTTAGATTCTTTAGGCGTGTGCTTCAAATTTGTTTGGTTCTTTAGAGACTTTAGGTGATTTCAATGAGATTTTACTTTGTTTGCGTGTGAAGTAGTTAAAAATTTTAGCTGTGGTTGAATTACGGAGACATTCCCGTAGACTTCGGGGTGAATCCCCTGAGTTTGTTAATGTGGCGGATTTACTGAGGACTTCTCGTAGAATTCGGGGTCAACCTCCTGAAGAAATACCAAGCTACCTTGAAGGCTTGAGAGTTCTCATATCTCCCAGTAGTGGTAGAAATCAATCACCTGAAGAAGGAGAACCATCTTTGGTAGAATATTCTGATTCTCAACCCATAGTAATTTCAAAGGTTACTGGTAGCATTGCGTCTACTAGTGACATAGGTGAAGAACCTGACATGTCTAAACCTGAATCTGAAGTTGCTCCAACTTCTGTATCAGAGTTTTCTTCTCCGACTCCTAGTGATTCTAGTTCTCCTAGGGTATAAACTGTAATTACCCAAGATCCTCCCGCTGGACTCATAGCGATCGAAGAACTTGCTATTGCGAATATCGAGGAAAGCTTCCCTTTTCATGATAATCAACCTATTTTAGAGTTTAGGGAGCGTGAATCGATTTTTTATAGTCCACCTAGGAGTACTGATTGGTACCGTTCATTGACCAATCTTTTAGAAAACCCGGGACTCAGTTTTGCACCACCTCACATTTTTTATCACCCTTGACCTAGAGGTCATTTTCCTGCATTGAATATCTCTAGTCCGTCATCCATGTATTCCCAATCTCCGGAAGCCTATTTATACAGCGGTCCGTCTGTTCCTGCTGGGTATCAATCCATTTCTGGTACTTTTTCAGGAGCGTCTCCTCGTCCTATCGATCAAAAGTTGTTAACTGGAAGTAGTGGTCCTAAACAGTTGAGTGCAGAAGAAATTCTGATGATGTCAGGTCAACCTCAAGGCAGTCAGTTACTGCCTGGGGGGCAACCTCAAGGTACTCAATTTTCGCTTGGGGGCCAACCTCAAGGACAGTACATTCCTCAAGGTCAACCCCAGACCCAATATGTACCCCAAGGTCAACCTCAGTATCAGTATGTACCCCAAGGTCAACCTCAATATCAGTATGCACCCCAAAATCAATATCCATACGTACCTCAAGGTCAACCCCAGTATCAGTATGTGCCTCAGGGTTATCAACCCCAAGGTCAATATCAACCTCAAGGTTACCAACCGCCTTCTGGTCAACCATATTATCAATCTTACTCTCAACTCGGTTATGGTCTGTAGTATCCTCAAGGTCAATACCCCGGAACAAATTTGGTGTGGGATCCATGTCAAAATCAACAGGTCTTGCAACTGAATGTGCAGTCGTCATCCCAACCTGGACAAGCCGCTGGTCCATCTCAGCAACCCATCTAGTCTACGGCTCAAACTTCTGCACCTTCTGTAGTTTCTTAGGTTGGGCCTAGTACACCTCGTACTCCGCCTCAAACGTCTGCTACAACTACTGAAACATCTTCTCCATCTACCCCACCTTCTTCTGGAGTATAAGCAGCTCCAGTTTATACTGTTCCTGCATCTGCTCCTCAGACCTCTTTACCTCAGTCTGGATCTATGCTCCAGACTTCGGTGCAGATGCCTGTAGGAAGTACGGTTGTTACTTCTCAACCTCAAATTGTTCAACCTCCGTACCAGGGACAGTACCAACCTCAATATGGTCCTGTTGCGCAGTAACCAACCTATCAGTATCAACCGTACCCTGGGTATACATATCAACAACCTTTGCAACCCCAGTCTGGTCCGGTTAATCCTAGTTTTCCAGGAGGTCAGAATATCCCGAATGCGATTCCCATTCCTAGTTATCCTGGATATCCTCCTCCTGGGGCTGGTTTGCAGACCCCAAGTTTCAGAGACCCTAATTGTCAGTTACCATTCATTGCAACTTTGGATTTACCTGACTTGATGCGCCTTACGAACGATCCAATCAATTATCTTCCGTATTGGCCGCCAATGCCGCATAAGTTGCCCAATGACATTCCAAAGTTCAAAGGTAAACCTGAAGAGGATCCGTCTAATCATGTGATGACTTATCACCTCTGGTGTGCATCCAACTCCATTTCTGATGACTCTATTCGTTTACGTTTGTTTCAACGCACTCTAGTTGGTCTTGTGGCCAAATGGTATATCGAGCTACCGCGAGCCACTTTTTATGATTTTAGTCAGTTAGCTACCTCGTTTTTAACTCATTTTCAGTTTCCAGTCAGATATGACAATGGCACGGAGTTATTAACTTCATTAAAGCAGTCGATGTCCACTCACATCTCTGATCATATCCACGAATGGAGGCGTCGACAGCGTTTACTGAAGGTTTATATCCCGGATCAAATCTTAGCTGAGTGGTTCGTAAAATCCTTGTTGCCTAAGATCACTGAAGATGTAGCTAAATCCAGAGTAGTTACTGAAGAGCAAGTCATTGCTCAGGCCCAGTACCTTGACTTAGTTTACACTCATTCGGGTACTTTACATGAGAAGATTCCCAACCTACCTAGTGAAAATCAAATTGTTGCTACTCCTTCAGGGTCTCATGCCGCTGATGGTATGATTGGCACAGTGAATACTAAAAGTAAGAAGAAATCTTCTAAGAATTCTTCTCCAATAATAACTTTGCCAGATTCCCCGACAGGAGAATCTTCCCTGGAACTTTCCGCCGATATTCACGTTGTAGAATCTTCTACAGCCAAACCTAAAAATGGTGGTAAAAAGAAAGGGAAGAAGAAGAAAGATAAAGAGAAAAATCCAAAGGAGAAACCTAAAAAAGTGGAACCCTCTGAAGAAAAACGCAAACCTCATTATCCGTGTCTCATTTGTGATGAAGACCATTATACGAGAGACTGCCCTCATCGAGCGAAGGTTGCAAAAATCGTCAAAGGTTCCCAAACTCCTGCTGTATTGAAGGATCCTTTTCCCGCTCAAGATAGTAAGATGATCGGTTCATCCTCTAGTGCCAATGAAGAACCCATCTTGATGATGTCTCATGTATGGATTGCGACTCGATCGCAAGATTATGGTAGTAAAAGTCCTGTTGATGGAAAAGAAGCAGAATCTTCTCAGTCCAATCCATCAACCTCAACTCCCGATTCCGATCCGCTACAGATCGAGAAACCTAATCCGGATTTAGTAATCAAACCGCCCACTAAGGGTGTACTTCAGAGATCTTCTTTCAATCCACATGCGAGAGTAGCTCAGAATTACAACATTGTTGAGGATTTAGTTGTTTCACCCTCAGCAATGTCGGCTTTGGAAGTGCTGCAATCATGTCCAGCACAGTGCAAATTACTTCTTTCGGCTATAGGAGCTGTTGACATTCAGGACCCGAACCTAATGATCTTTGATCTAGAAAATAGTGTGCCACGTCTCCCCCATCAAATGGCTGTCCAGATTCCAGTGATAGTCAAAAACAGACCTGTTCATAGGACTGTGATTGATGAGGGAGCTTCCACGTGCATTATGTCAATACAGTATTGGAGATCGCTTGGTTCTCCTTCACTCAATCAATCCCCGACAATTCTTAAGGCCTTTGATGGCGGTGGGTTCCATCCGTTCGGCATTTTACAGGATCTACAAATAGGGGTTGAAGGCAAAACCGTTAGTCTAGATGTGGAAGTGGTTGATGCCCTCTAGATTACAACCTTCTCTTAGGTCGTAGTTGGTCTTACGCTATGACATGTTGTCTCATCGGTCTTTCGGCTCATCAAGTTTCCTCATAATGGAAAGATTGTAACTATATATCAGTTGTCATACCTTTCATCCGACACAGCTTCTGCTGAGAGTATTCAGCACGTTGGCAAAGCAACGATCCCTTATAGGGATGTTGGTGTAGGGTTAGTTAAAGATTCCGGTTTACTGGGCACTTTTCCTTTCCCTCCTATCAACGCATCGTCTTCTACTGTGACAATTCATATGATTTCATCAGTAACTATCGCTAATGATGATCTTTGGATCATTCCTTCTGAAACTAAGTTAGACTCGTTTGGTACTCATATGCCTTTGAGTCCATATGAATTTGCATATCAAACTGTGCAGTCACTTTCCAACCCAATATCAACCCAAATCGACTTAATGAACGAAGTCCATGAAGACTCATTTTCAACATCAACCTCGGAACTAGAACCGTTTTCTGAACTTGTTCAGTCAGATGAGCAAATTTACGAAATCCTATGTGTTGATCAGCTACCATGGGAAGATCTACATCACAGATCTTCGTTCTTACCCGAGGGCGATCGTTTTGAAAACGATTTTTCATCCATCTTTACAGTTGAATATGTTAAGGACGCTCAGAGTCCAATGAAACATCCTGACTCTGAGTTAAATTTGGGAAATATTTCTAAAACCATTCCCCTTGACATTTCAGTTAAACCTGGAATAATTCAAAACGTTCATATAGGTGCCTCTTGTACAGACGATGAAATCAAAACATACAAGGCCCTATTCCAAGAATTTCGCGACGTGTTTTCCTGGTCCTATGAGGAAATGCCAGGAATCGATCCAGCAATCGTAATTCATGAAATTAAAACCTACCCGGACGCTAAACCCGTTCGGCAACGTTTGCATCAGATACACCTGAGAAAAGCTACTGCGATTAAAGCAAAAGTTGAAAAACTGTTGAAAGTAGGTTTCATTTATCCGATCCCGCTAACGGATTGGGTATCGAATATTGTTCCCGTGAATAAAAAGCAAGGGACAATAAGAATCTATATCGACTATAGGGATATTAATCGAGCATGTCCAAAGGATAATTACCCTACACCCTATATCGATCAAATTATTGATGATTGTGCTGGCAGTGAAATTTTCTCCTTTATGGATGGTTTTTCGGGCTATAATCAAATCAATATTCTGCCTGCCGATCAACCAAAAACAGCATTCATTTGTCCTTGGGGAACATTTGCTTATTGCAAATTACCTTTCGGCCTTAAGAACACCGGCGCAACTTTTCAAAGGGCTATTTCTTACGCATTTCATGATATAAAACACATTATGCAACCTTATCTCAATGATTTTCCTGCTCATTCCTTACATCGAGCTGATCACCTTGTCCATTTACGAGAGATTTTCATGAGGTGTAGGCATTATCGAATTTGGTTGAATCACCACAAGTGTGTGTTTTGCATTGAAACGGGTCGATTAATGGGATTTGTGGTTTCAAAAGCCGACATTCGTGTCGATCCTTCGAAGGTCGAAGCTATCATCAAATTGCCTCCTCCTTCGAGTCTTCGCCAACTCCAAAGTTTGCAAGGGAAAGCAAACTTTTTACGTCGTTTTATCCCTAACTACGCCGAGATTATGAAGGGTTTTACCCGGTTGTTGAAACAAAGTGCTTCATTCTTTTGGGATGAGATAGCTCAGAAATCTTTTGATGCGTTAAAACATGCGTTGACCCATGCACCGTTGTTGCTCCTCCCAATTACAATCAGG
>APFE030315944.1:40630-66387 GCA_000404065.3 Pinus taeda | reverse complement strand
GCATAGCTAGCAGGCTGCAACAATGCGAGAGGCACAAGTGTTTTGCACAGTGCTAGGTGGCACAGAGAGGTGTGCAATGGTGCGAGATGCATGAATATGTTGCAGTAGCGCAGATGTCAGAGAGGGAGTACTTGTCAGCAGCAGGTAGAGCTTCAGCGTCAGAGTATGTTTTTAGCCCAACAGGGAGGTCAGTTGGGAGGTGCAGTGCGGATGCAATGCCGGGAGATAGAACCAGCAGCAGCACGGATGCAGTCAGAGATCAAGGTGACAGAGGCTAGAGCAGTCAGATACTGAAGAGCACAGAGATGCAGAGTTTTCAGTCGACAGAGGCAATAGCAGTCAGAGACTCTGATGATAGAGCAAGTGGACCGGCCAGATGTGTTGCATGCAGAACATTCGAGAGTTACAGGATCGGGTTTGAGAGGAAGCCTTTCTTGTTGAGAGGGAGTGTTGAAAAGTGTGCAACAAGAAATGCTTGTTGAGATTGCAATAAGATGATGGAGCTTAGTGAAAAGAGTCGCCTTCACTAAGTGGGCCCGTAGTCTATTTTTGGCCCAAGTCTATTTTTAGACTATGTCTATTTTTAGACATATGGATCATGTCCATGGATTGCAGGTTGCTGTTTATGGATGATTGATCAAGTTGGGAAAAATAGATGGACTTCTATTTTTGATGAAAGTGTGAGTGATCACAGTGTGAGTGATCAAGTCTATTTTTAGACTGGCTGTCAAAAATAGAAAAGTCAAATATTATTATCTCACAATAATATTTGGACTATAAACTTAAACTTATTCTCTTGGAGCACTTCAGTTCGAGCTACGGATGTGGCACATGCAATTGCATGAAGGAAATACGTGGTTCTTATGGGTTAGTTGAATATTTGCATGCATGACTTCAGTTAGAACTCAAGTGAGTTGAGTTTAGTGGACTGGAGGTGCAGTTGATGGAGTTGTGTTCAGTTTAGCTTTGTTAAACTGGTTGTATTTAGTCTAACTGGCGAATAGACTAGAGATGAGTTGGGTGAATTAGTTATTAATTAATTCACAAGTTATTAACTCATAATACAACTAATGAATACATCAGTTAACTCAGTTGCATGTCAGTGCATGTTCAGTTCAGCAAGGACAGGAGTTAGAGAATCAGATTGCTATCAGTTGTGACTATAGTTGTGCACCAGATCTTGCATAAATCAGGGGATTGAGTATGCCAATGAGTTTGCCCACATTGTAGCTTGGAAATACGTGATTTAGCCAAGTAAATACGTGGTTGCCTTGGAATTATCATCAGTTCTTGTGCAGGTATTGAGCAGTGGAGGCAGGCAAGCAGCGAAGGAGATTTGAGCCAGTGATTGATTCAGATCTGAGCTGTATTGTGTGTAACAGAGGTGGAGATACTTGTGAGAAGTATTATGTTGTGTAATGTTACATGACTCAATCATTAATATACAGATAGTTGGGGTTTTTAGCGACATGCTTTCCCCGGGATACATACTGTGTTAATGTGTGAATGCTCTTGATGTTTTATTGTTATTGATGCTGCTATATTGATGATCAATGTGGAGGAGCTTATGTATTGTATATGTTTTCCAAAATAGTACATGATCAGGATAATCTATGTTGAATATGTGTTAAATTATTCAAAATTTCTACAGCACTTAGTATGCATTGCACCTGGTCAATGTAGCAATCAATATGGTTCAATTTGGGCCATTTCTAGATGGTTTTTCAGGTGGAACTTTTGGGAAATGATGTAATCAGATGACCATGTTCCTTTGATGTGTGAAACAACTCTTTTACGGGTTGATGAGTCCTATTTTATCGACATATAAGATTGGGGTTGAAGTACCCAAATATGTCTATAACAGTTGCCCCCTAAAGCATTAAGTCATAAATCTTGATGTCAGGTGAAATGCTTTATCATGAGGATCTGAGGTTTCGAACTAGAAGGTGACTTGTATAAGATACAACACAATACATCATCATAACATAGTTTTTCATGATCTAGATGAGGCGGGAATTCCCATGCTCAACTTTATAAATTAATTTCATGTACATAGATCAAATAGTCATCTGATGATTCTTCAGATGTAGAGTCATCATCCTTGGTTCGAATGACCATCTGTGCAGCTTCTTGGTACATTTGATGTCTTTATATCCCTAAATATAATGCAGCCTGTATGGATGAAACTAGATCTGGGTCTTCAAACTCATTCAATATTCACTCGATGTACAAGTCAATCCATGTGAAGAGATGTTCTGAAGTCGAACATGGAAAGACATCACCTGATTACCAGCCAATAACGTGAGCTGTTAACAGGCACAAGAGGAATCACTGATAATGATAATGACCCTCAAGGTACTATAGTACAATTCACGTGGTGTGAATTTATGATCCGATTTAGAACACCACGCATAATCTTTCGGTCAAAGGCCATTGATGTCAACCTTTCACCGGAAGTGAGAAACTTGCCATTGAGGCATGCAAGCTTCAAAGCACTGAAAGGGGTGTTTCTAAGTCAACTTCTTGGATAAAAAATGAACCAAATGATTTCTGGAGGTGAAAGCGATCTGATGACACAAGGTTCCAGAATGGCGGTCATGAAAAGATGAAGGTTGGAGGTATTGAAGTGGATGAGGCATTAACTAGATTGTCGTTTCTCAACTGAATGACTTCTTTTGAACATGTCAGTGACACTAATATGGATTGGTAGCGTTAAACCGAAAAGATGGATGGTATGGAAGTCCAATGGTTAGATGACTGGTGAATGAAATAACCCAACCCGACACAATAATGGTGATGGAGTGAAAATGTCATGTTCAAGAGTGACCTGCTACCATAAATTTCTTCAAGTTTCCTCCCTCTTCCCTACTCTTTGCTGACCAATACCTCTTTATTTTTGTCAAGCTTGAGGAGGATAACATATGCTTGTTCTATAATTTTCCCTTTGGGCGAACTTGTCGGTATGTTTTAACAAGTCTAGCAACAATGAAACTTGGTCTTGTCTAGAATGGACAAGTTTGTCGCTATTGTCTTAACGAGTTTAATGACAAGGATAAATCGATCCTTTTCATGTTTAGAGAGTTTGAAAAGGGATGAAAAGAAAACTCCAGAAGTTCTTTTTCATAGAATAATCCCTTAAGTATGAAAAAGGATAAAATAATACAAAAAGGATGACTTTTCGATCACTTTAACGAGCTGAAAAAGACAAGCACTCAAACATTTTCATGAGATAATCACTCAGGTCCGAAAAATATTAAAGTATACAAGAGGGATAACACTTCTAATCACTTTGATGAGTAGGAAAGGCCAATTTCTCAACAATATTTTCATATTTAATGAGTCTGAAAAGAGTTTAAAGGATACTTGATTTTGAGGAACGAGTGGTGTCTAGGGTAGCAACTGGTTCCGGGTAATCTTGGAACTTCTCAAAACATGGTGATTTCTGTGAAGAGGTTGGCTAATAGGACCACTTATCATAGATGTTCCTCAAAAAGTGTAAACAACCAAGTGGAAGCATATGATCGGCCAAATGAATGGAGGTGGAGAGATACACAACCAAGGCTCAAAAGGCTAATAGAATGGCAATCACAAAGGTTAATTACCAAAGGTGGGTTCATTTTTTAACGAGTTTGAACCATGGGGGAACTATGCTCGGCGGTGGGTTTATTTTTTAACAAGCTTAAACCATGGGGGAACTATGCTCGGTTGTGGGTTTATTTTTTAACGAAGTTAAACCATGGGGGAACTATGCTTAGTTGTGGGTTTATTTTTAACGAGCTTAAACCATGGGGGAACTATGCTTGGTTGTGGGTTTATTTTTTAACGAGCTTAAACCATGGGGGAACTATGCTCATTAGCCAATGCGGCATCATGACGAGTTTCATCCAAGTGGATTAGTTCCAAGAAACGAGCCTCTTCTTCCGAAGTTTTGGGAAGCAGATCAATTGCAAGCTTAAGGGACTAGATTTCGAACTGAATTAGTAAGATACCTTCCAGACCATACACCAATTGAAAGGGTGTGAATTCGGTCGCATTCTCATCGAATTCCTATATAGCCACAGATCCGAGTACAAGATTAAATGCCAATTCCATTTGTGGACTCCAATCATTCTCTGCAGCATGCTCTTGAGGACTTTGTTGATTGCTTCAACCTATCTGTTAGCCTGCGGATAATATGGAGTAGAACTACCATGGGATAGTCCTAATTTGGTAGTCAATTCAATCATCATGTGATTGTAAAAATGTGACCCATGATCTATGACTATAGCCTGTAGTACAAAAAATTTAGAAACTACATGGTTAAAAAAGAAGAGATTAGTTGTTTCGTCGTTGTTGTTTAATGTAGGCATCGCCTCAGCCCATTTTGTAAAATAGTCGATAGCGACTATAATATACCCATGCCCCCTAGCCGAGGTGGGGTTACATGTCATGAAATCAATGCCCCATTTAGCAAATGGCCCAACAACAACCACTAGATGCAGTGGTGCAGGTGGTGCAGGTGGTAATCTGGTTTTGCGATCAAACATCTAACAAGCATGGCAACTTCTGACTACAATTACACAATCTTTGAATATAGTGGGCCAGAAGCAACCAGATCATAAGATCTTTTGTGCAATATTGTAACCAGATAGATTCCCCCCACAAGCACCTGAATGACGATCATTCAAAACTTTTTCGGCCTCCTCATGCGTGAGGCACCTTTGTAGAACTATATCGACACCACAACAGTAAAGTGTGTCACCAATGATCAGGTAATCCTTGGCTTGGTATCAAGTATGCCATTGTTCAGAGTGAGAGGTGTTAGGCCTAAAAGTTTCGGTTTGGAGATAGACCAGTATATCCCTATACAACGGATCGCTTGACGATATCAAAAATAGAGTCCCATCCACGATTGATGCTTTGGATGTTAAATCATTGGAAAATGAGGGAAGGTCACAAAGTAACTCGACAAAGACGAGAGATTTCTTTGATTTTGCTTTGGTGAATTCTAGATCAAACACCTACAAAATCACTATCCATTTGGAATATTTCCCCCTCTTAATTGATGTGACAAAATGTAGTCCATATGGTTGCAATCTGACACAATGGTAGTCTTGCGAAAGAGAACATAATGTTGAAATCTATGTACTACTTGAACGACTGCTAAAGCCAACTTTTCAACATAAGAGTACTTGCTTTCTGTATCATTAAGATTGCGACTTAAATAATATATGGGATATTTTGTTCCATTAACTTCTTGCACTAAAACCATGGCAATGGTTGTATATGCAGTAGCAAGATACAGGTTAAAGTCTTTTTAATAGTTATGAGCATACATTAATGATGCTTTTATCAGGGAATATTTTAAAGGATCAAAGGAAGCTTGTGTGACCTAATCCCAGTGGAAGGGTACTCCTTTTTTCAAAAGATGTGTCTAACCTTTAGCGAGTTCAGCATAATGTGGAATGAACCTCCTCAGAAAGTTAGCTTTCCCTTGGAGTCTTTGAATCTGAAGTAAATTTGAAGGTGGAGGCATGTCAACGATTGCCTGAACCTTAAATGGGTCGAGTCGAATTATATCCTTAGAAACTACAAAACCAAGTAATTGACCAGAATCAACACAAAACACACACTTGTGCGGATTGAGTTGTATCTTGTAGTGTCGACAACGTAGAAATATGGCTCTTAAATGTTGCATATGATCAGTCCGCTTTCGTGAATGAGCTGATAGATCATCGAGATATAGTTGAACAATGTGTTTGATTCCATGGAAGGCATAATTCATTGCCCTCTAAAAATTTTCTCGTGCATTCTTCAAACCAAAAGGTAATTTACAATACGTGAATGTGCCCCATGGACATATAAATGCAGTCTTCGACTGGTCCTGTGGGTGGATATTGATTTGACTGTATCCGAAAAATCAATCCATGAATGAAAATATTTTGCATCCGGTACATTCATCAATTATTTGGTCGACGAAGGGTGTAGGGTAGTTGTCCTTTAGACACACTTGATTTACATCCCTATAATCAACGCACACTCTAATTGTTCCTTTTTTTTCATTACAGGAAAAAAATTCGATAGCCAATCAGTGAGAGGAACAGGGTAAATGAAACCAGCATGCAAAAGTTTTTCAACTTATGCTTTAATGGTAGTGGCTTTCTTTCGATGGACAGGTCGAAGCCATTTCCATACTGGTTTGACATCTAGATACATCTTGATTTCATGTTCAAATATTCTGGAGTCAATGCCTGGCATTTCTTCATACGACCATGCAAAAACATCCCTAAATTTGCGAAAGAGAGCGTAGTAAATTTCTAGTTCTAATGGAGAACAAGATTTTCCAATGTGAATATTCTCTACAACATTAGGTTTGGTTGAGATATTAATGGCGATGGTTTCTTCAATATTGAGCAGATTTCGCTTAGAATCCACTGTATTTATAGTATTTAACAAAAAATAAAAAACTGAAGGATGATTAAGGTCGCTTGAATAATCTTCATTGTTATCTTGAAGGCGGGAACAATGGTGGTAATCTTCCCACAACATCTCTTCTATCATTATTGTTTGGATTATTCCTTTGTTTGTAGAATGTATACAAGACCAAGGATTGGAAGAGGTACCATACTTTAAAGACCTATCTATCCAAACACTCGTTGAGTGTTGATTTGGGTTTGCCACCCAGACCCAGAAAATTGATTACTACAAAGATTCTATGGGGCTTGGTGGTAACACCTCGTGGTCATCCATACTATCAAAATGATCAGAGTTATTCCTTATCTCAAATGATGTAGAAGATATCATATGACAAGTTTCCACTGTGGCCACTTCTGCAAGACCAGTTGGAGGCGGGAGGGCAAAAGTACCCATTAAGGAATGGTCTTTTAGGAGACCTACTCCAACATTTTGAAGCGATTGAGAACTTTCATGGATCAATGGAATGCTTCCAGTAGCTTGTGAACTATTGGGAAAAAAGGTTATTTTTTCAACAATTGTGATTCCACTTGGAAGGGAAATGAAATCTTTCTAAAATATGTTGACACAACGGCAGCCATAGCATAGATCTAGGGCCTTCCTAATAAGATATTGTAATCAAGGTTTCCATCAATAACCTCGACCTAAATATCTATTCTCTTGCCCCCTAGTTCAACTTGCAAGTTACTTAAAATCCCATATGGAGAGTATGTTCTTGCATCGAATGCTTTAAATGTCATTGATGATCGCAACAAGGGTGGTGAACCAAGAGTTTTCCAGCAAGTCATTGACATAATGCAGGTAGATGCCCCCTTCTCAATGATTGTTTGATGAACAATTTTATTGATGGCTTTTACCTGTATAAGGAAATCGAGTTGAGCCGGTAACTGAGGTGTATACCCTTTATTATTAAAGGCCACAACATTGGAATCTACTGGATCAATCCCACCTATTGCTGATAACAAGGCTTGCTTTTGGGAGGGGCAATTCTGTAGTACCTCAAGTGTCGACATAGTGGATGGCAACTGAGCCAGATCCTCCACTATATTATAATCCTGTGTAGCTTGAGCATGAGGATTAAATGTAGATTTATGTACTATTCCCTTTGACGGATTTATGGTTAATTCAGGAGTAATGGGTGGAACAACTTCTGGCGAAATCGTTGTCAAATTGTTAGGTTGATCTATAACCTGGCTATTTGACGACGATGGATTTCCATAATATGTATTCCTTGTCAATATCAAAGCATCATTTTTCTGTTTTGAGATGGATAACATAAGCACTTGGGATATGGAAGCATGATCGATAACAACTAGATTAGTTTATGGGTTCAGAAATGGATCAGTCAACACCACTGAGGTACTTGAAGTCTTTAAAAATTTCTTAACCTCAGCTCGATGTGGACAATATCTCGTATAATGCTCCTCATTACATATCAAACATGCAAAACAAGGAGGAGGTTTCTTTCGCCCAGTAGGTTTATCAGAAGCTTTTTCATGAGTTGGATTCTATTGTTTCTTCTTGTTAGTTTTCCCTTTCTTCTTGCCCACTAGTTGCTTTGGATTCTTGCCTTTGTCAAATGACATGGCATTAATCTCCAATGCAAAAGGTTTGTCATTAGAATTTTGGCTAGAAACTGGAAGAGCTTTACCATTGAAGCCTTTGTGGTTTGCGTGCTTGAGGCACTAATCACGCCATCACCAGCATGAGAATCCCTATTTGATTTAGGAGGAGGTGGAATAGAAAATTCTAGTCTTGGAGCGTCAGTAATTTTGTCTTAGAGTGTGCCGAACTGAGTATAGATCAAGTCCAAATATTGGGCACGAGCTATGACTTGCTCTTCAGTGACAACTCCTCCTTTCGCCACATCCTTAGTGATAGATGGCAATAAGGACTTAATAAACCACTAAGCTAAAAGTTGATCAGGAACATATGTCTTTACCATTCGACAACAACGTTGCCACTCATGAATATGATCAAATATGTGAGTGGTCGTGGTCTATTTAAAATTGGTAAGGAGTTTTGTTTTCGTTTCATGCCTAATTGGTAACTGAAAGTGGGTTAGAAAAGTAGTGGCAAGGGAGCTAAAATTGTCAAAAAAAGCTCTAGGAAATTCAATATACCATTTCGTTGTTGGACCAGTTAGCGTTCTCTAAAAAAAGTAAACCCTAATCGAATCATCATTTAGGGTGTTATATGAGCACCATAAATGAAAATTCATTATGTGATTCAATGGATCTTCACCTAGATTTCCATTGAATTTAGGAATATCAGAGGGAAGTTTATGAGGAATCACTGGCCACCAAGGGGCATATGCAATTAGATCATTTGTCAGCTGGTTCAAATCTAGTAATTCTAGAGTTGCTACAAAAGGCAACTGTTGATTCATGTTAGGTGAAGCATACCCAGGATAAGATGGAATCACCTGAGAAGTAGGTATTTGCATACCAGCATAATGTATCTGATGATGGTAACTTTGATAAAGTTATTGGACATAACTAGTATAGTGTGGTTGTTGATAACCGTTTTGAAAATGTGACTATCCATTACCTACAAATCCTTGCTCAGGTCCTTGGTAGGTTTGATATTGACCAAGCCCAAAATTAGGTTAGGTTTTCTATAATTACGGTTATTGGTATTGTATCAGCCATGGTTGTTGGACCATTTGTTGTTGCCTAATACTGGAAGGTTGACCAAGATGCAGAGTGATAATACCCGTTTGAGCCTGAGTCGTTCCGGGTAAGGAAGCACTAGCCTGAGTTGTGATTGAGTCATGGAGACAAGGCTATTGTATTGCAACCTAAGAGACTTGAGTTTGAGACACAACAGGCATTGATTGTACTTGTGACACAGTCACTATGATGCAGGAAAGTGTTCCCTCTGTGGATAGAGGTAACCTCTCTAGCCCTAGAGTGGGTCTAGTCACAACAAGGATAGATCAACAATAGATTTCCTTAAATAGTCATAGTTGGAGGCCTACTTCAACCGATGGTCGATGGAGTTCAATTGTGTTGCTCTAGCTTTCGCTTCCTTCTCCTCAAAAAGTGATCAACCTGAAATAATGCAAAGGAAATACAACAAAGCATGTAACCGGAAAACAACAATGATCTATTTACTCGCAAAGTCAAGAAGTCATGAGCTATCAGGTAAATTACACACAAGACATAGGAAAACATCATTGATTTTATTAATAATGAAATAAGAGGAAGCTTACAACTAAAGTCTTGATGTCGCAAGCCTCCTCAGAGGAATCCAACCAGCATGATCTTCAAGAATTCACTCTTTGAAGATGGATCTCCCAACATACAAAGTCTCTCTCTCACTCATAATTTTTGCATAAAGTCAAGGGAACTTCACAACCTTCCACAAGCTATCAACACTCTCACACTTATCACACCCACACCAGCTATCTATCAGACTCCAAATCACCAACAGCGCTGCTCAAACCAAGAATTTACCAACTAGTTGATCATAGAAAAGGTGAGTGTTTAAATAGGAGGAGTCTCCATGAAAGGTGGAAGAGAGAGCTTATCCCCAAGGAAGGTAGCACAAATTATGGAACTACCATACTAGAGAAGGAGGGCGACACAAACTATGCCAACAACCAAGTCTAGAGACATCTGAAAGGCCGACTGTTGGAATGAATTCGCCCAATCTAGATCATCACGAGTGTATAACTAAGCTTTAGCGCTGACATCGCTAGTGAGCATTATAGCCAATCAGATTGTCACTAACGATAGCAAGTAGCCTCACGAAGGAGCATGAAATTGGACCGTCGCGGGAAATAGATGTACTTCTGCGCTGGAAGTGTAGCTAGACTCTTAACGACCATTGTTTATCATGTATATTAAGTCCATTCTCGCAATGAGGTAGATAAATTAGGAAAAGTGGGTCAATTGGCAACATAAGAGAGCATTTGTTCAATATGAACATGTTTGACTTGGACACATGACACAGTAGAAGGACTGGAAGTGAAAGTAGTGACAAATTACTGTGTAAAAGATGCCCCTTAAAGTATGAAGCCCAAGAGAGTGGGAGGCATGAAATGCTTTACGAAACTATCTGAGCTGGAACACCATCTGGAAGAACCTGCAAGCGCAAGTACAACTGATATCTCTGATAGTGAAATTCATGTAGTCTAGGCATGGGCACAACCATCCAAAAGACATACGAACTAGGTTTGTGGTATGGACGCAGCCATCTAGCTAATAAGACCATGATAATGACAAAGGTATGGTCGCAGCCATCCATCAATGAGTCGTGTAATCACAAACCAATCCACACAGCCCAAACATGTCTAATCTGAGTTTGGGGTCTTGAACCTGGTCAACCATAGTACAAATTCTAGCATGCGAATAGAGGTGCTGAAGTCGAGCATGATAGAAAGTCACTTGATTACCAGTCGATGATGTAAACCGTCAACAAGCGTGAGAGAAACCACTAATAATGCCAATGGTTCTCAAGGTATTGTCTAGTATAATCCACAAAGTGTGAAAAATGAGCTGAAGTTGAACACTCGTGGAATCACCGAATCGACGACCAATGATGTAAGTCGACCGTCAGGCACGAAGAAACTGCAGCATGCAAGCTCTAAGGTACCAAAGGGGGTCTCTAGATCAATCTCCTAGATAATAAGCTGATGTCGACAGGAGACGATCTGTCGCAGAAGGGCCATAATGTTTCCCCCATCAATGACACGAGACAAGGAACAAGTGGTAGATGGTGAAACAGAGCATTAGGAGGAAAAGGAAAGGGTGTAAACTGCAAAAGCATTATACTCTTGAACATGTCAGTGACATGACTCCGTAGGGTGGCATCATTCAGGTACCAAGGGATCAGAGGCTCGATGGAGACAGCATGGATCAGGTGGAATGAGGTTGAAGGACAACCCGAACCCATGGTAGGCCAAATGGCGATGTATGGATATCCCAACCCGACAAGAAGCAAAAGTGTCAATGTTCAAGAGTGACTAGCTACCATAAACAATCAATGATGATTTCCAAATTTTCCCCCACCATTATTGGCAAGTACCCCAATTATTTTTTAAAACAAGCTTGAAGGGGATATCATGTGCTTGTGATATAAGTTCGACCTTTGGTCGAATCCAACCTAGTAATAGTTTAATGAGCCCTAGGGAGGAGAAGCTTGAGTCTCGTCATGGTGATGAGTCCAATGCCATCAGGGTTTAACGAGTCTGACATAGGTAAAACTTAGATTCTTTTTCATGTTTAGAGAGTTTGAAAAAGACATGAAAAATAAAACTCGAGGGAGGTCCTTTTTCATAGAGTTGTGTCTCTCGAGCCCAAAAAAGTATAAAATGATACTTGAAAGAACCGCTTGACCATTACAATCAAGGCGTACTTTTCGTGATTAGTGACCTCGACCCAAAAAAGTAGAAAAGCGATTGAAACCATGCCATTTCGTAACCAATAACGAGCCTGAAATGACAAAAGATCAGCAATATTTTCACGTTTACACGGTCAGAAAAGAGCTTAAAGCAAACCGCCTCTCATTTTGTTTAACGAGTCAAAAGGAACAACTCGGCTATCTTGTCGTCTTTTAAGTTGGAAAAGAATGTTAAAGACCACTTTACAGACCAAGTGCGCACGAAGTATGATGTAACTCCACGGCCTATAGTTCTGCACAAAACATGTCAAACGTAAAACCCATTCGACATAAATGATTAATATATGTGGAAACACAATTAAAAAACCAAAATTTCAATTAACCATGCAATAGAAATGGTAAAAACCCATATTCTAAAGTGAAATTTTTAATATTTCAAAAAATTAATGAAAATCCAAGTATGGTTGCAGCCATCTAGAAAGACTCAAGTATGATCGTAGCCATCCAATCAAAAGAGTCATGTATAAATAATCCACGCAACCTGAACTTCTGTAATCTGAGCCCGGGTTCTTGAATCCTGACCTATCCATCGTACAATTTCTAATATGTGAATAAAGGTGTTGAAGTTGAACATACTAGAAAATCACTTGATTACCAGCCAATGATGTAAACTGTTAACAAGCGTGAGAGAGACCACCAGTAATGCCAATGGTTCTCAAAGTACTGCTAGTACTATCCACAAAGCGTGAAGAATGATCTGGAGTCGAACACTTGTGAAATCACCTAATCGAAGACTAATGATGCAAGCCTCTCATCGAATGCGAAGAACTTGCCATTGAGGCATGCAAGCTCCAAGGTACCCAAAAGGAGTCTCTAGATCCTTCCTGGATAATGACTTGATGTCAATAGGAAGCGATCTGTCATAGGAGGGCCATAAGATTTACATCAACGACGCGAGAAAAAGGAACAATATGAAGATGGATGAAACAGAGAATCGGAGGAGGATGTAAGGGTGCAAACTGCAGAAGAATTAAGCTCTTGAACATATCAGCGACACGACTTTGGAATACGACAGCATTTTGGTACCAAGGGACCGAAGGTCATGCAGAAACAACAAGGATCGAATGGAATGAGGCAAAATGAAGAACCCAAATCCCAGAAGGCCAATGACAAAGTGAGGATATCCCAAACCTGGCGAGAAGCAAAAAGGTGTCAATGCTCAAGAGCAACAAGCTGTCATAAGTAATCAACAGAATATTTCCAAATTTTCCCCCATCAATGCTAGCGAGTACCACAATTATTTTTGAAACATAAGCTTGAATAGGATAGCATATGCTTGCAATATAAGTTTTTCCTTCAAACAAATCCAACCTAGTAAAATTTTAATGAGCACTAGGGAGGAGAAGCCCAAGTCCCATCATGGCGATGAGTCCAATGTCGTCGGGGTTTAACGAGTCCGACATAGGTAAAACTCGGAGCCTTTTTCATATTTAGAGAGTTTGAAAAGACATGGAAAAGAAAACTCCAAAGGCCCTTTTCCGTAAATGTGTCCTTCAAATCTGAAAAGGTAGAAAACAATACCCAAGGGAACCTATTAACCATGATAGATCAACTTATACCTTTTTTGTAAGTAATCTATCCTAGTCCATAAAAGAGGTAAACTTATACTGGGTAGATGACACTCTACAACCTTTAACAAGTTCAAAGTGACAAGATCTCGGCAAACTTTTCATTTTTAAAAGGGTTAGAAAAGAGATTTAAAGCGGACCCCCCATCTTATTTCCTTTACAAATCAAAAGGGAAAAATACTCGACAATCCTTTCAGCTTTTACGAGTCAGAAAAGAGCTTAAAGGTGACTCGTCCTAGAGGAACGAGTGGTATAAAGGGTAGCAACTAGCTTCAGCAATGGAGGAACTGCTCAAAACATGTAATGGTTAAGAGGTTGTGGTCCCTCAGGAAAGGAAAAACAACCAAGTGAAAGCATATGATCAGCCAAAGAGATAGTGGCAATGGGACAAAACAACCAAGGATCATCTAGCTAATAAAAATGGGAATCACGAGATTTAAATTGGGTATGGGTTCATTTTTACACAAGCTTGAACCATGGAGAACTCTACTTGGATTCGGTTTCATGTTTACACAAGCTTGAAATGAAAAACTATGCTTGCTATAAGTTTTGCATGCCCTAGCATAATGACTCAAATCGAGGTACATGCCCCCCCCCCCCCCCAAGCTTCATTTCATTCAACTAGGTGGATGGAATTAAGGTTCGCTTTCGAGATCGTGGAAAGACTCAACTAGGATTTTACGAAATCTTAATCAAAGATTCGATTTGGAAAAGGGATTTGTTTCATTTCTTAATGAGGTTGACACAGTAAAAGAACTATCCTCAAGACATTTGTTTCATTTTTTAACGAGGTTGACACAAGATCAAGAACTCTCCTCAAGACGCCTTGATTCATTTTTGTTAGCGAGCTTGACACAAGACAAGGAACTATGCTCCATACTCCTTGTTTCATTTTTTAACGAGGTTGACACAGGAACAAACTATCCTCGGGAATCCTTGTTTCATTTTTTAACGAGGTCGACACAAGAAAAGAGCTATCCTTGGTGAAACTATTCATGGACCATATGAGAATAAGACTCCCAAGAGGTCTTCAGTAGACGAAAGGACCACGCTCTGGGAGGAATACAGGTCATTGGGTACCAATGATAGATCAGGTCCCAATGCCCCCAGTACATGATGTACTAGATCATCTGCATGATCATCAATGGAGGCGGAACGGGTAGCCACATAATTGACCTGTGGCAAGGAAGGTACTACTGACAAACAAGAGCTGATAGGGGATGATGGTTGCAAAGGAGGTAACTAGTGACCAAAGAATGAAAATTGATCTATAGTCACAATTCTTCTGACATGTGGAAAACAAACCACATCGAAAAGCAAAGAAACAAGAGCGCCCATGATATAAATATAGTCATGGCCAAGGAGAAAATTGAAATCCAATGCACCTTGGATGAACATCACGTCTATATGGATGGTTTTACCTCCCAAAGTAATAGGGAACTTCAAAAGGATCCCTAAGGGTTGACTGGTTCCTCCATCGAAAGCCAACAAATTCTGGGTGATAGGCACAAGCTGTGGGGAGCCCAAAGCTTGCCAAGTAATGGAAGACATGAGGCTAACAAATGCACCTTCATCCAAGAGAGTGCTAGGTATTGCCATATTACAGGCGTGTACTATGATCTGGAAAGGCACATAAGATGGGAGGCAGAAAGTAGTCAAGTGACTCCAATCGAAGGAAACGATAGAACTACTTGGTGGGGGTATCATATGATTGCCCCCATGCTCTACAGGAATAGAAGAAGGACTCTCCAGAGCTGTAGGGATAGGAGGGTCACTTTTGGATTCATGAGAATCTAAGGAAATGAGAATAACATGAGTAATATGATCATTATGCTCTTCTAGAATAGAATGAACAACTGGTGGCGAAACCAAGCTGACACTCTCTTCGACCAATGGTTGGTCGGGAAAAGACATAACACAGTCAGGCTCAGGAAGAGCAGGATGGGCAAGAGATTAATCCAAGTCAATCTCTTTACCAATCTAGGGAGGATCAGAAGAAAGCCTATGATAACCAACCAGAAGGTGGGGTTGAGTAGCTGTGATGTTTTCCAAAACTGTGGAAGCTTTATCCATGAGAGGACAAAGGTAAAGAAGATGTACGCCTTTACATAACCTACAGCGGAATCTAATCTTCCCTTTCTCCTTACCACTGCTAGCTGAAGGTGTAACATCGACATGATCTTTAGAGGTCAATAAGGATGGTCGAATCACATCTCGAGACCATACTTCTAAGATCCTGGGAATACGAGGACAATCTCGAAGGAAATGGTCACCCTTGCATAGCTTACAAGGGAATTCGACCTTCCATGGAGGATCAAGAGGTTTTTCTACTAGAGGTTCACATAATCACACGGTTGGCCTCTTGCTTATCTAACTTCTTCTTCTTCATATTCCTCTTCTTCTTCTTAGCCTCCTGGTTACTGGATTTGGAACCTTCACCAGGCAAAGTAGAAGAGGAGGGTGAAGAAATAGGGGAAGAAGGTGAAGGGTCAACCCTAGAATCATCATGACGTGGTTCAAATGAAGGAGACGACAAAGTAGGAGTGGGGATGCTCAGGACCACTGAGGTTGAAAAAAACCAAACAGTTAGGCCATGGTTAACCTAGGCAAGGACAACGTTGCAATATAAGGAGCACCAGCATTTCTAAAAGAAGGAAAAGAACCAGGATTCCCATCCGAGGGGAGACCTTGACTGGTAAACTCTGGAAATGTTTCCATTAGAATTGACTTTGAAAGAAACACTAACTGTAACCAGGAATATTTCATGGGTAGTTAATTTTACAACATTGAAACAAAACGTTTCCTTTTCATATTTTAAGAGTTGATAAAAGGACAAAAGGTAACTCTATCGCTTTTGAAGTTTAATGAGCCTGAAAGGACAAGTGATCAGATGATCCTTTTACTTTTAAAGAGTTGAAAAGGAACGAAAGTGACTGCTCTGGAAACTCTAGACAAGAGGGTTTACCAGACAAATCATAAAATTGCAATATACACCTTGGTGATAAATGAAAGAGAAATGACCAAGGACTTCTTGTACGGTAGAGAATCTTCCTGAATGTTGTGTTCGGTGTGTTACAATCTGTAAGGTGGCAGATTCGGCTTCCTAAGGGTAAAAGGATTTCAACCTAATGGGGTCTCCCACCATATACTCGACACTACAGGGAGCACAAGTCCGTACTAGCACTTATTGAATCATAAAGGAGGAATCACCCAACCTCAGTGAAAACAATAGCCACTAGGTTTAATGATGCTGGAACACATCCCTAACCTATATTTCTAGATATGAGCATTAACTTCCAATGTGTTTTTAGGTTAATTCAATGAATTTTAACAGTTGATCTTGAATTAAGTTTTGATTTCAAGGCTTTACCGAATGTATTTCAACAATCTCTAGTATGCAAATAAATGAGTAAAAAACCATTCCTTTCGATGAAGGACTACCTAAATGACGGTAAGGAGTTCATTTCTAGGTGAACGAAGACAATAACAAGCAAATGCAAGAACAACAGTGCAAGAAAGTAATCCAATCAATAGGAAACACAACGCATCGAATTCCGCTTATCTCGCAACTACTATGACAAAAAATGAAAGATTTGAATTTCGCTTTTCAATCCCTAATCATAAAGAATCTACTAATGCAAACATGCTTTCATTTTCATATACTATATGAGTGAAACTGTTTTTTATTTTTGGAAACAAACAAGCTAATGCATAGCCTAACTGATCAAAAGGCAAATGTAATATGTGATTCAATAGTAAATGGAAATCAAATCAACACAACAAGCTATTTTGATGACCAATCACTATGGATCAACCAGGAAGATGGGCAAATAGCAAGAGAACAGCTTCAAACAAGTCAGCAAGATTGTTGTGGATGTAGTTAGAAACTTGAAAGGACAAGCAACCCAAAACCAATGAATTCTTGACAGAACCCTAAAAGACCTAGGTCACACAGTCCGAAAATCCAAATTCCTTACAAATGGAACCAAGAAGGATATGCCTCAGCAAACACAATCAAAACAAGATTAACAAGGTGAATGAAATAGCAAAGGACAAGCTACACTGGTCTATCCAGGAGGTAGGGCTGTAAAAATTAACCCTACAGGAATCGTTGCAGGCTCAACATTGATAACATGAGACGATCGCCAATCATCGCAAGCACAACATCGTCAACTAAGCGATGTCATCGCAAGGGTACACATGTTCTCAGTGATGGTCCAATTTCATAATCATCGCAACTGTATGATGAGATATCCACTACGTACATAAAGGGTAAAGAGAACATGAGCAATTCGTCGCAGCTGTTAAGAATTAAACAGCGATGATCTCAATAAAGAGGGAAAACAAGGCAAAAACGACGGAAAGACACTAGGCTTATCATTCAAACAGTGAGGTGGACTACCAGATCTACTCAAGTGATCCAAATCACTGATGGTTCAGTCCCAAAACAAAGAGACACTATGTAATTCAATCGAAAACAATAAGAGAAAAATCAAGAGACAACACACAAATCATTCCCTAGTAGATTCGCCAACTTGTGATGCAAGCATGTTCCCTTTGCAGACAGAGACAACCCCTCTAGCCCTAGAGTGGGTCTAGTCATAGCAAGACAAAGATAATAGCTAATTCCTCAAATAGTTATCATTAAAAGGGCCTACCTTATACCAATATTTGATGAAGTCTTTGTCAGATCGCTTTAGCTATCGCTTTCTTCTCCTTAATGAATGATTCACCTAAAACAAAATATGAAAACAACAAAACAAGTAATAGACTAAAACAACGAACTATCTACTTATAGAGTCAAGGAACCATAAGCTATCAACATACATTTATTACATGATATAGGAAATAACTATTGATTGTATTAATATAAACAACAGTAAAGCTTACAACCACGCCTTGATGTCACAAGCTTCCTTGAAGGGTCCGATCAATATGTCTCCATAAGCATTCACTCTCAAATGTCTCCCAAAAATATTGATGAGACTCTCTCACCCAAAAGCACAAGTATGGAACTAAGGCAATCACAACAAGGCTTCCTTCTTACAAGACCATTTCACACTATCAATCCACAACATGAAATGCTATTCTCATACCTCACAAGCTATTGCTAGGCTATCAGCAATCCAAACTGTAAGCTATCAATTCAACAAACCAAGAACTAGCTAACCATCTGATCATAGCCATGGAGGATGCTTTTATAAGAGGAGGAGCCTCCATAAATGAGGAGAGAGGAAGCTTATCTTCATGGGAGGTTACTCAAAAGGTGGAACCACCATCTCAAATGAGGAGAGGTGAACTTCTTTAACCCAACAACCAGCTCCAGAACCACCCATAAGTATTATGTTTGAACTAATTCACCATATCTGGGTTGTCGTGGGTCAAACACTGAGACTTAGAGATGACATCGCAAGGCATTAGTTTATTCTGGGCTATCGTCACAGGTAGGATACTAATGACCCGTGACAATTTTGAAATGCGGGTAAAAATGGGTCAACTTCAGGATTAATGAGCTAAGGAAATCTTCTTGAGTAATATGGAAGATTTGGATACATATTTTGGTATATGACAAAGAGCAGATGTCATTCAGGGATCGACTCTATCTAGGATTAGGGGATGCAAGGTCGGTGACAAAATACTGCGTAACAGGTAGAGACCAATCTAGTGATGGCTTGTGAGGTCCGATCATGAGGTGGAATCACTGTTTCATGGGTTGAGATGGTTTGGCCTCTAGAAGCCCTGGTTTGGGTTTGATGGATTCTTCCATGAGATCCCACATTCATGCTTGGAATATGGCATGGGGGTGGTTGGTTGAAGAGAGGTTTGGCTTAGCCATGTCTATGGTCAGGTGGTTCATGGAAGTCCCAAACCTTGTTGGCCTTTGCATTATTAATATGAGGTTATTTCTCCTTGTTAATTCATGATTATTATATTGGTTTATATTTGGATTATATGGTTATTATTTCCTTAGTATTTCTATTGTTATTATGTTAGTTATGAACATGTATTATGACAATAGCTATGTATGGATCTCATCATGTGTTTAATTGTAAATGAACGAGCAATGTATCTATGGCCTAATAGATGAATTTGTAGTGAATGTGTTGAGGCATCAATGCTTCTTAGTGATTCTCAGATAAGTGTGATACCCCTATGCTCAATTATGTTGTTAAGACCTATAGATTTCATGTTTGTGACATGTTTGATGATTCTGTCATTGCTAATAGGGGTCCAATCTAGTCCTTGTCAATGTTTTTGCAAGTATATCATTTCTTTTTATGTAAATTAATTTTTGAAGGCGTCATTGAGTTCTGGGCAATGACCTAAGCTCTAGTCCTGAAAAAGTAGCACAAATCCTAGAGTCACAGGCACAGCACTAGGGAAAGAAATCCCCAGATGCTCACCTACCCTTGTTGTGGGACCATCTAGAGCCTTATGTACGCAACGTGGTCCATATCAAGGGAGCATCCAGGGGTTTGATGCATTAAAACTTTAGTTGGTCTCAAGGGTTGGTTACCTGAGTGGTTGGGATGGCTTTGGGAGTTTTGTTGCTAATGTGGAAGGTCTGTGTGGTGTTATATTAGTTCCACCTCCTTAAAAGATCCATAGGGAGTCAAATCATACCATAGTAAGTTCTTGTCACATTTTTACCATAGTTGTCCAGTTACTTGGGTAGATGTAGGAGGAGGGTGTTACATTAGCCCGTAGTTGTTCTATCTCAACGCATTAACTCGCACCCTCTTTATAAACCATCGAGGTCTATCTTTCGAGTTGACATTTCCTATGGGGTCTGACTGCCTATGCTTTGATTGGTGTCACCTTTTAGCCTGTCTATCCTTCGTATCCCAAAACCCGTTTCTCGACATTTTCACTTGCACACCACTAACAACCCATCATGCTCTTCCTTACGGGATGAGTTGTTCAGTGCAGTACTTCTTGTGCTTCCTTTGGCCAATCAAAGGCCTGTTGGGGTGATTTTTCTCTGACAATGTGTCCTGACACTTACTTCCAGGCACATTTACTTTGCACACCATAAAAAAAAATCGAGATTTTCCTAGCGGGATGAGCTTCCCTGGTGGGGTCTACCTTGCACTTCCATTGGCTAATCAAAGGACTATCAGGGTGAGTTTTCTCTGACAATGTGTCCCGACGCTTACTGCCTAGTGCATTAACTTTCTGCACCTAAAAACATCGTCAATATCCAGCCAATGGGATGATGTCATACTCTTGTCATCAACCCAATGTGGCGCCTCCTTATTATTGACACATGTCACCTGAATTTGGCCCATTAAGCCACCCAAAAAGATCGAATTTTCCTACCCTATGTCCCTTGTACAACCACATCATGCTAACATGACCTTCCACCATAATCTCCGATGATCCAATCAAATGTTTCCATGTGTCCTGCTTGAGAAGAGAGAAAGGGTCCCTAAGACCTTTATTTTGCACCAAATTCCTTTTTTAATCAGAAACCACCCGGTTTAAGAACTCTTCCCTCAACACCACTTTATGATTATTTGTAGTATTAGAAGAAGTGGTCCCGAAGTGTTTCTTTGTTGTTTATCTACACAATCAGCGATATGGGAAACCACCTTCTGGTACCTAAAGGACTGATGCCTAAACTTGTGCTTCGCTTAACTTTCCTTCGGGCCAGCCTTTGTTGGATTGTGTGTCACTATGGGGTACTCCCAATGCCTTTATCATTGGTTGACACTGCCAACCATACCACCACCATCATCCCAATTAACTCATTTGTTTTCACTTTACCTCCATGTCCTGGTGCCTGTCTCCTGACACATTCATTGCGTGCACCTTAAGGTTTCATCTGAGTTATACCACTGGGCTTCCTTTATTGAGCCAGGCTTCCAAGTGGGCTCTACCTACGACCAATCAAAAAGGCTTCCACTGCTTTGTTGTCCATCCCACTTCTACCTGAAACTCTTTTTGTCTACTCCACTAGGATTTTCCAGCAACTCTGCTTAACTACCAAACATGCTCACCACTTTGACCCAAGGCCATATTTAACTTTGTCATCTAACTTTGGGTCAGCTCAAATTTTACTGGAAATAGCTCCTGATCTAGGAGGCCATTTGTATACTTCCACATACCACTAGAAATATTTTTCTAAGCATTATACAGTTGTGTCATCTCCAAGAGTATCTGATTTGATCTCTTGAGGTAGTATATCCTCCAAATTTTGGGACTCCCAACCATCATAGTCATCATATTATGGCTTCTCCAATAATATTGCTACTATGATGATTCTCTACAAGAGACTACAACAACCATGAGACTCACCATGAGCTTGACACATCAAGCACATTAATGATATCCCAGTTACCATCACAACTAGGCCAACGGACATCAAAGCCAACATTTGTTTCCACAAACATCCATGCTATTTTGGTTCACATCAATTCCACTACTCTTTCTAACTATCAGAAAATGCCAACTGCCCAACACATCTCTCAACATGATTATTGACATCAATTCCAACACACTTTCTACCACTAGTAATCCAAGCAATGATAATTATCCAGCAATCTCCCCCTTTGGCATTGATGGAAATGCCTCACCACATATCCAATCGATGCCCAATCCTCATGTTGCTTCCAAAATTCTCCTTGAATGAGCCACCAATGGATTTCACTCCTTTGCATGGGCCATCATAGCTTTCTCTCCCATAATTAATTATCTCCCCATTTTGACATCAATGGTAAAGCGCTACAAGCTTCTTCTTCTCCCTCATGTAATCATTGTTTGGCAATGATAGAGGGTCTGGATGTTGATGTGCATTCTTCTTTGTAGACTTCTCTTCAAGGGTTGACATTTTTTGCTTCTCTAAAAACTAGACATATATGCTCCCCCTGAACATATTCTTCCTTCTCCTTGATAATCTTCTAGTTTTGGATGCCATATGGCTGCTAGCTAAGTACTCTCTCTGCCAATGCATCTTTTGTACTAGTTAAACAAGGAAACTGATACTAATTAACACTTCTCATGGTATTGTTGATGCATGTAAATACCAACCATTAATTATGCTTTTCGCTTGTTCTTCATTGTTTCTATTGCTAGGACTATGCTCGCTCCTCATGAGCATCTACATTAATCAACTCTGCTCACCCTAAGATCATGCTACTCCAAAGAGGGACTGCTACTTAACTGACACCAATTTCACCAAAAGGTTGATACAAATTGGACAATGTCACAGGTAAACTCTAATATCTCCTTCTCAAAAAAATGTCCCATTTGCACAAAAGGATGCTCCATACAAACCCAAACCGCCAATTGCCATAGCGATACTAATTGAAGACTAAGGGATATTAAAAGCATGTACTCATTGTGTTTTATGAACATAAGACTGCTAGGCAGAATCAAATTCAATATTCAAATGAAATAAGGGTTATTCACCCACGATGCAAACTTTTTATTCCTAAGCAATCATTTTTCGTGAGGCTAAAAGATGTTTCGTACTACTACTACTAAAGCAACTCCCCCTAAGCCAATCCTCTCTAATTTCCTACAACTTCTTTCTTGCTTTGTCATGGGGACGAATACTAAGAAACTGACTTATCTATAGGACTCTTTGTCATTCCACACTTCTGCTACAACCATCTTCTTCTCTCACAACATAAATTATTATAGTGTGCTCCTCCTGAAATCATGTTGGATGATCTCTCCTTTCTCTTGATATGCTGATACATTTGAAATAAACTAATTTATTATTGTAATCAACAACAGACTTGATCATACCTTTAATGCTCATATGAGTTTATGTTTTTTCTTATTTTGTTGCCTGCATCTGAATTATTCGGCCTCCCTTGAGGCCATTCTCTTCCTTTAATGAAGAAAAATAGAGGATCTACTCCCCCTGGGCATATCATGCTTCTTCTTCATCCATACCTTCTTTGGTTGAATCATGTCAGCAAAACTTCTTTCCAACTTCTCCTTTGTCCATCTTTGGGCCTTTTCTTGGTTGTGCATCATTGGAGGGTACTTCTCCTTCAACTCCTCTTTCTTCACCCAAACCCACTTGCTGCCTTTTTTCTTTGTTTGCAAGTGAATGGTAATTGGGTTATCATTGCTCCATTTCCTTACATGAGGCTTTCACTCATTATAGCTTGCAATTACAGAGGGCTTTCTTCCTCCTTTACTCTGCAAGTCCTATTGATGTTGAGCATTGAACACAAACACATAATCCTTTGTTCTTTTTTTCTTTTTTGTCTTTATAGCCCAAGCTGCAATATTTGCATGCATATGATAAGAAGCATGCTTTTTCTTCTCATATTTGCAACTTTCTCTCTTGTGCCCAAGATTGCTACAATTGTAATATTTGACATAGCAATGGAATTGGGCAGAGCAGTTACTATTCTCGTTAGCAATCTAGTAAAAATTTCTATGGTTTCTAACATGCTTACTCTTGGCCATTTTGTGCATTCTTGGGTTGCTGCTACCCAATATATCTTGTTTTCTTGCATGCCATCTATAGTCTATGGATTTATGTCCAAAATTATTACAAGAAAAACAATAACCATGAAAATGCTTTTGATGCTAGAAGTTACCTTTTCTTTTAATGATTTGTCCTTGAGGGGGAAAGGACTTCTATAAGTTCTTTATGTGCCTTCGATGGCAGTCTACATTGTTGCCTTGCACTCTTTTATTTTTTTGCTTGGCTCTCTTTTTTTTTCGCTCCTTGTTGTTACTTCTTACCATTCTATTTCTACCTTTTCTTCTCTTGTTGTTGTTGCTTTCCTTGCTTTTGATGTTGTACAACAACCTAAATTTCCTTGTTGTTGTTGGAACCTTGAACTTCCCTTACTCAAATTGTTTACCATTCATCCTTTTCCTTCTTGGAGCTTGATTCTTCCTCAAAACCCAAACCATCCTTGATGAGCAAAGACCTATGCTTAGAAAGCATCTCATCCAAGGCCTTCCTGCTCTCTTCAAGCTTCTGATACTTAGACAACCCTTTACTAGAATTGTCTAAGTCATGGCCCAACAAGACTACTTAAGTCTGTAATATCTTACAGTAAGCTTCCTTCTCACTCAGTTGATTGGCTAACATCCCATTCAGTCTTCTAGCATCTTCTTGTTAATAATTAATATTGACTATTGTTTTTCTCAACATATCATCCTCAGGCTCATATTCCTATAACTGCTCCTTTTTCTTGAGATTAGCCTATGATAGATCCTTGATCTTATTTAGAGAAGAGATCAAATTTTTTCTAAAGCATACCCTTTCATCTTTCTCTTCGCTATTAGAGGTACTAGCTGAGCCACCACAGATATCTAAATCCATATATGTGTCCATGAAACCTTCCACGGGTTTGAGAAGTATCCCATCTTCATCACTACCAAAGGTACTCTTATTTTCTTCATGGGATATGCTCTCTTATTCTTTAGAGCATCCCTCATTTTCTATTGCTACTAATTTGGTCTATCTTCATTACTACTACTAGATGCATGGATATCTCTATCTTCAAGTGATTCACATGAACATATAGATAATGAATGACCTATTTATTTACATTTATCACAATAAATAGCTTACCTTCTAGGAAACATGGCCTCTCATCCAGGTCTTCGTCTTCACCATCCTTGGAGTGAAGATCCACAGTTTGCTCGCATGAAGAAATATCTTCAATCTTTTGAGCATCTTTCCTTTTACACGCCTTCTCCTTTTTCTTCCCTTTGTTCCTGTCACCAATAGCTACATGTTCTGGTTCACCACTTGAGTAGTAAGGTTCTTCGACATCCATTGTGACTGGATGTTTTCTCGTCCATATAGACATTGCAATATGTCCAACATTTCCTTTGCCGACTCACAATGCCTCACTTTGTCATCATCTGGCTTAGACAACCCTTTAATGATGATTTCCCTGGATTTTGTATTGAACTCATTCCTCTCTCCATATATCAAAGAAAACCAAATATCTTCATTGATTACCACTTAATAGGCTTCCATGCTAATCTTCCAAAGCTCATATTCTAATTCATTTAAAAATGGAACTCCTTCTGTTGTTAGCTAAACCTGATTAGCCATTGTTTCCCTTTGATGTATCTGTAGGTTTTAACCCCGTACAGAAATTACCTGCATACGAATTCTAAATCACAGGAAAAATAAAAATGCGAGAGCATAACACATAAAACACATATACACATATATTTCCCACTGGATCTCAAAACCGAGACTACCAGCTTGATTTTTCATTGTATTCCTTTCAATGTTATAATACATATTTATACATGCCAAAGTATCCAATACCATGGACCGAAAACCATCGCGTCCAAAACCATGGACCGAAAACCATAGGTAGGTTCGCCCAACCT
>APFE030315944.1:3781-31829 GCA_000404065.3 Pinus taeda | reverse complement strand
TTCTTCACCAAAGTGGGGTTATCCTTTAAAAGTTGGAGAACTTGTTTTTGATGCTCGATGTGATCTTTCACTACTTGAACCTTTTTCTTCTTTATATGTCCTTCTATATTGAGAGTTTGAGGAGTGGTAATTCTTGCCAATGCTTTATAAGATATGGTCGGATTCATTTATTCTTTATCTAGGGTTGATTCCTATTGTATATCCTCTTCTTTTGATGTTTCTTGATCCTTTTCCCAGTCCTCTTCACAATCTATGTAAAATAATTTCTTCTCATCACACTTATGACCTTTAGTGTATTTGCTATCACAAATGTAACAAATCCCTTTTTCTCTTTTCTCTTCCAATTGTTGTGGAGTAAACCTTGTAGATTATTGAAGGCTTGGAGGAAAAACACTTCCATATTTATAGTTGTGAGTGGTAGGGTTCCTTGTTTCAATAATTATGCTTTCAATTTTTCTTGCCAACCTAAATGCCTTCTCCAATGAATCAGGTTCCCAATGATGAACCTCATGTTGAATTTTATCATTTAAAGTCCCTATGAAGACATCAATCCTTTGCTTCTTTGGAATATCATATACCCTTAGATTCAATTTTTGGAAGTCCTCAATGTGCCCATCCATTGAACCCTTATGTTTGAGATTTATCAATTGACTAAAGAAGGTGTTTCTCTTTGTATCCTCATAATGTGCTATCATTTCCTCTGTGAAAATTGACCACGTGACAACTGGTTTACGAGAACAAAGCCCTTTATATCATAAAATTTGATTTGGTTATAAATATGAAGATGCAGTACGTACCTTTTGTAACAGTTGCACCTCATGTAAATCAAAATATTGCTCCATCTATAGTATCCAATTTACCGGATCTTTGCCATCAAACTTCCTCATATTGTTTTTTCTTAATTTTGTAGGTTTTAACCTCGTATAGAAATTAACTGCATACAAATTCTAGAACACATAAATTAAACAATGAGAGAGAATAACACATATACACAAAGATTTTCCCATGGATCCCAAAACCGGGACTACTAGCTTGATTTTTCATTATGTTGCTTTCAATGTTATAATACATATTTATACATGCTGAAGCATCCAATACCATAGACTATTGGGTAGCAGATCCCCCGTTGGTTAGCGGATCCCCCACGTAACGGATTTTGGGCTAAAGCCCACAGCTTTTGGTATTGTATTGTAAAAGCTCCGCAAAATGCGCAGAGCGTGAGTTGCAATAAGTCAAGTCAAAGGGTAGTCCGCCTGAAAATAAGGTAAAATAACAAAAAATGAGTTGGCCTACCCATGGTCCGTAGGCCATGAGAATGTATAAATAAAGCAAGGTGCTAGGTGTAAAGGATAGTTTTTTGGAGAAGGAATAAGGAGATCTATAGTGCATGGGTTGTTAATTGCGATAATTGCTCTAAGTTGGGAAGTTTAAGTCAAGGGTTGTAATAAAAGATAGAGGCTCCACAGCTGTGTATGCGGAGGCTTGGTTAGAGTCTACAGCTTTGTGTGCGGACCCCTGCAGTAGTGTGTGCAGGGAAGGAAGTGGATTGTAACCTGATAAAGGCATTAATAGAGATAAGTTGATTCTGAAATATTGTGTATCTGTTATAGATTTTGTTTTATGCATCTGTTCCTGATTTATGATTACGCACATGTCTATTTATGTTGAATAATAACTGAAAGTGATGTACCTTCATAATTAACCAAAGATTTATAATAATAATAAGCACAGAAAAGGGTAAATAGCATTTGCACTTAACTAAGGTAGTTGCTCTGAGACGACAACTGTGCGAAAGTGATGCAGTGTGTAGGATCACTCTGCGAAAACCCAGACCACATCAAGACATCCCTAGGGTGCGGAAACCTAGTTCCAGCACCCTCCCATACTACCTCTGGTGAGACTTCAATCCATGCTCCGTAGGCTATTGCTAAAGGGCCGGTAGTGTCAATATTTGTTTGGCTAAACATTTATGAACCTGGGTCAGGCCCCATTAAGCCAACAAATGGTTCTATTACCGAGACCATGATCTGCCTAAGGGATGTCTAATGTCAAAATGCCAGAACCCTACAAAGAAAGAACTTGAAGATTGGTTGGATCAGAAGCTGCACAAGTTCTTGATACAGGAAAACAAAACTCCACGGATATCTGAGAGAAGGTGGTTGGATCGCTTCATATATACAGAAATCCACGAGATCTTCTTCATGACATTCTCTTTGGAACTACATGCTTGGATCGCGAGGCTAGCAGATAGCCAAGGGAGGTGCAAGCTTGATCAGCCAATAGTGTGGACTCCGAAGTTAGCACGCATGCTAGAGGCATTTGAAGATAAGATTGCATGGGTTGTATATTATTGGCTAGATCAGATAATAGGAGAGTTTATCACTGAATTTGTGATATACACGACTGTCACCTATAGCGAAGCTGAAAGACACTTTCTCAAAGGACCACGAGGTAAGTACATCAAGTCTTTGAATACCTGGATTAAGATGTTGTTATGTGAAAAATGGGTGATGACCATACATTAATGAGTGGAACGATGCGAAGCAGAAGGAGCTTCAAAGGGATCGAAGGGTTAGGAAATAGTCCTTTAATTTCACCACCACGAGCAAGTGGGGAAGAGCGCGCTTGGGTTTCTCTGAGGAGTGCGGTCAGTTTGATTGGGCAGCACATTCCACAGTTATCATCTCTGCTAATTCCACCACTCCCATCACCTTCTTCACCTCCAACTTTTCCCACTCCGCCTCCACCAAACCAGCAGTTTAGCATGGTGAGCGTGATCAAGTTTCCTATTTTCAAAGGAGTAGGAAATGAAGATCTTGATCAGTTTTGGTTCGTAGTAAGAGCAGTGTGGGAAGCACATGGGGTTATGGATGATAACATTAAGAAGGCCACATTGGTAAGTACGTTGCAAGATCGCTCGCTAACTAGGTATGTCAAGCACTCAAATGATCACCCGAATGCCGGAAAATTCAGAGTGCATTAAATAGAGAGTTTAGTCAACCGAAATTGGAGACGCAGTCGATTATAGGGTTCAAGGAGATCACGATGCTTCCAGGTAAAACCCCCTGGGATCTAGATCAAAGGCTGCAAAGTGCGATCCACGAGGCTAATATGACATTGATGGATGCGTAGCACCGTGTGTGGTTTGTGGCGTCTTTGACACCACAACTAAGGATGACACTATCATAGCAGAAGCTCTCAACCCAGGCATAGGCATTGAAAATGGTGATGAGGTTGCATGAAACACCGATACAGGATCCGGGGTCAGGAGTCCAACAAATCCATGCACAACTACAAAACCTATTCTTAGAGACGTAGAGTTTGAAGCAGGATAGGGCACCCCGGCCAGAGGCACGCGAAGAAATGTGGTGTGTAAAATGTAAAGGTCAGGGTCCCGATAAGGATCACTGTCCTATATTTATGAACTATTTGGTAGGAGGGGGACCGATGTTGTTGAGACTGGAGGTGCAAGTAGGACTGAGTGCGTCCGCCACCCTATGATGCGCGATTTGTCAGGTGGGAGGAAAGCATGCAACAAACAGTTGTCATCTATTGCAGAAATATACCCAGACTTCACAGCAACTGTACTATAATTTATGTAGATCAGTGGGTCATGATGAGCGAACATGTCAAAGATATGAACTAATGATGGATAAGAATTCAGCTTATCGAATGCATATGGAAATGCAAGGCCTCGATCCAGCTGCAGCAATCACACGGGGGGGGATTTCAAGGATGAGGCCAAGGGTGAGGAGGAATGGGACTAGGACGAGGGCGTGGACAGTTAATCTGTTACAACTATGGAGGACCCAGGCACTATGTGCGCGACTGTACAAATCCAACTAGACTATGTTGCCCATATTGCTATTAGTTTGATCATGAAGCGGTAGATTGTCCAACCGTGATCGCATAGATGCATAAGAAAGGGGTACTACAGCCTGCTCCAACTCAAAATATACAAATGATGAGGTCAGAACCACGTGAAGGAGACCCCACTGTGAATATGGTGCTTAGAAGTGGCATGACTATAGGTGAAGATATGGAAAAGAAACCTGAGGATGATACATGGGTCCACAAGGTCCCCACAAAGGAATCTGCACTTGACTCCAAATGTGCAAAGGAAATGGTTATGAAAGCTACGAAGAGCTTCATGGAGGTCTCTACTTCAGCTAGTAAGGATCAACCAGAATCGGGAATGGATCCATCTATGCTTACTACCTTTTTAGAGACATGCATGAAGCTACTATGAGACAATAAGGCAATTAAAGGACTCCAAGAGTTGATCACTAGGTGCACAGGATCATGGGAACCACGCATATTTTGAAAGATGGGGAAGCATACTTTGCGTACTAGGAGGGAAATGTGGCTGACAGTGCAAATTGGAAAATATGAGATGGATCAAGTAGTCCTCAACCTAGGTTCAGACATGAACATGTTACCAAAACAGACTTGGGAGCGAATGGTTCGACCCGTGTTACAGTGGTCTCCTATTCAATTACGGATGGAAAATCAGGAAAATATCGTACCCATGGGAAGACTGCAAGGGGTAACTTTGGATATTGATGGCGTGAGCACGCAGAAAGACTTCAAGGTAATAGAGATTATGGATGACAGTAACCCTTACCCCGCATTATTAGGGATAGATTGCGCTACGGATATGAATGGAGTCATCAACCTAAAGAAGCGAAAAATGATTTTTGAGAAAAAAAATATCTACGTGTCATTGTTTCGCTAGATCCAGCTGAGGGAGTACGCTACACTGAACCTGTGCGCGAAGATGACAGCGATGATGAGCTGGACTGCATTTACCAGATAATAATGCAAGATCAGGATCAGGTAAACCCAACTGAAGATGGGAGAATATCATGGGAGCACGACAACTCCTGTACTTTGGATTCTAATGAAGAAATAGAACATTAGCAGAACTAGTTGCATGAGATATCTATGCTAAATTGCAACAAGATGATTAAATTACTCTAGTACGTGACGATTGAAGCCAGGGAATTACCATCATATGATGGGGACAAAGGAGTGGATCAACTCTTAAATGAGATTGGAAGGTCAGGACCAAAACAGAAGCAGTGCGACACGATGAATTGGGTAGTGTGCATGGCGCCTACACAAGGGTGGCAGAAGCACTAGCAAAATATTGGGAGCTGGCGTGGACGTAAAAAATGGACGCACTTGCGGTTTCAAAATTCCCAGTGTCAAACGTGGGTTGGGCGACTAGGGCAAAGCAGTTTTTGTGCCCACCTGTGTCGATTGTTATAGTCGCATGCTGGGCAGGCACAACCCCGACTAAGGTTCAAAAATCAGGACCTAGCGAAAGAGCGATGTGCAGCCGCAAGGCCATGCTGGATCGTGAAGACAATTTACCCAGTGGGACAATAAGATGGGGACCTGCACACCCCAGTGGTTCAAGGGGTAGATTGGACCATAAGCACAAATTAGAGCATGGAAATGACTTCAACGACAACAAGATGAGAGGCAATCAAGAAGGTAGAGAAGCATCCTTGGGCTATGACTCCCACAGTAGGAACAGGATGCGAGGACCTGGTTAAAAGAATTCGGCAACTACAAGAAAATATTTGACACGGAAGCATGAAACTTCGGGAACTCAATGATGAATGGTCATGGCTGAGGAAGAGAAGTATGACATTGGATAAAGAAATTTGCAAACTGGAAAACGAAGTTGTGCAAGCGGGCTGCGAAAAATGAGTATGAAGGGACTAAGTCCAGCCAGCACTACTACGGCATTCGAAGAAATTGTGACCCTACAATTATGGCTGCAACCGCACCTTACTAACAAAGGGAAGGTACCAGGCAAAGGGGGACATGACGCGAAGGCAGGTGGAAGGTGCCAATAGCCCGGGCTAGCAGGAAAAGCGAAGCCTCACACCGAGGGTGTGACCACCTGACTATCTGTAGAAGGCACAGTCTCAGTGCCCCAGGCAGTTGAAAGAAGGTGCGGGACTATACACAAGGCTACAGGAAATATGCACGGAAAGGGGGGGTCCACGTAGAGCCCGTCTGGCACAAGGTTCGCAGTTGCGCTTAAGGGGATGCACTGTCATGTGTAGAGGCTCAGGGATGACCATTGATGACATTGTTCATGATAATAAGGCTAATTTAATGCAAAAAGGAGCAGGCATCGGACCTTTAAGACATGAATTACAAGCTAGATTCGGGGAGATATGCCACCAAGCAAGTACTATGGACTCAAAAATGGAGGGAAGGGCTGAATTCAAATCCGATTGTTATTATAAAATTCCATGAGGTAGTTTTCAAGAAACTCTAGGGTTGTTAGGAATTGAGGTGGAGCAGAGCAGTGAGTCCCAAGTTACCTTGCCACCTGTAACTATGCGGCTAACCGAGTCTAGTATAAATGCAATGTCAAGAACCAGAGTACGAATTATGGAAGGTAGCCAAGAACCCCGGGGGACCCAGGAGGAGCCCAGAGAGGCAACAGGCGCAACAGAGGTCCTGAAGCCCCCACACACACTATGACCGCAGAAGAACAAACAATCGATGGGGCCCATCCAAGTATCACCACAGCACCCAAGAGTTAGTAAAATCTTGTTGTTCGAAAAGGGTAAAGTTGTCACTATTGAGACAGAAGAGGAGGAGGAAGATTTTCAAGACCTAATAGCTCAAATAGAGGCACAGGACGATGAGGAGGAAAATATCTCCCAAGCACCTTCAGTGATAGATTTACTCTCCTACATTTCCCAATGGAAAGGGACAGCCAAGATACCAAAGGACCTGGAGGCCTCAAAGACCGCGCTCCAAACCCCGCTTCTTCCAGATGATACTAGGTTTGATGGACAGCCACTGGGATGGGTACCGAATATCAAATTCGAAGACTAGGACCTGGTGGATAGTGATAAATTTGCACAATTGGTCGCGGACAAACTACGACAACAGAAATGGTTGTGAGGTGTGGAGAAGGTAGGGTTACTATATCTGTTGTGGATACCCCACTACCACCACGCGCCTATCACTATCTTTGTCATCCGGCAGCTACTGTGTCTAGTACATGATGGGTATCTGTGGTTCGAAGAGTTGATTCCCATCATAGCTGAATTAATTCATTGAATCTCGTGGTTTCCAATCAAAGGAAGCAATCCCACAGACATAGCCGGAAACAGTAGTGACTTGGGCCTTGCAGAAGCTATGAAGGCCAAATATAAGCTAGAGAAAAGGAAGCAAGGTTACGTAATCGCAAGTATCAAAGATAGAGGGGTGTGCATTTCCACCCAGTTGCTGGCCAAAAATATCATGAGGAAATGTCGTGCGGATGAAATACCAGCATCTGTAATTTCGTTGGCAGAGCAGTGTGTAGAAAGGGTCCAGTTAAATTAGGCGCAATTTATATGATGAATTTTTTATGAACTACAGGGAAGCACAGGATCAGGGTAAGACCTTCCACTACACGTGGGGGCTCTTATCCATCCTGTTGATTGTTAGGGAGATGTTGGTAGACAGCCAATTTCCCACCGTGGAACAGCACATACCCGAGGCCGCGAGGTATACCTCTCTCTAGGCAACCACAGACGCAACAAGGATCCGTAAGATAAAGGTATTTTGGACATTTGTAAAGGAAATTTTATGAACATGGATCAACCGTAGGCCATGCCTATCCCCAATAGTATATAACACTTTACAAAGCGTGGTGGAATTCAAGGCAGATACACATAACTTCTATATCCGGGCACACAAGGATCTAGCGCGAGCATGGGAGAAGTTGTTGTTTATTGCCAAAGATGATGCAATATTCAAAGTAATGGCATCATGGTCTTCAGAGTGGCGTGCCTCAGACTTGGCAGAATTAGAAAAAATTGCAGCACAATAGAAGAAGAAGGAGACCAAGCTGCACTTCACAAAGCTAGCAAAAAGAAAGCATCAAGAACATGAAGCAGCCATGCTGCAGATGACGGCTGGGGCAACCATGCTAGAGAAAATGACACAAACCACAACCATGGCCACTGAAGAGGTTGAGGAAGGCCAAGAAATTCACATGGAGGAGAATATATAGGAAGAGGTGGAGACACAAGAATATGCGAACCTTACAACAAATGTGACCCAACTCAAGAGGCCGCATGACCAAGAGCAACCTTTTGCGCGAAAAAGGACAAAGGCAACATAGTCTGTGGGAGGAACCCTTATTGATAAGGATGCCTTGGAAGAATTGATGATGGAGCAAACAGCTATGTTGGGGGTGCTTAGAGCACAGTTCTAGACATTACAGGTGCAAACCCCAGGAATGATGACACTACACCTTGCGAAAGGAATATCCGAGACTGAATAGATGTTGTGCGCAAGCACAATGCACACTTTGGTGGTGCCAGAAGGATCCATCATAGCAACAGCCAAAGGTGACATAAGGGGATGGGGTTTGAATTTGGCCACCCTTCCTAGAGAAACCCTGCACTAGCTGTAGGAAGGGGTAACTACTGAGAATTGTGCCAGGGAGGGTCGCGCTCTCCAAATCTTGAGTGCACAAAATGCAAAACTAGAACAACTCAGCCTGGAGTGAAACAGCATGGTTGTCCAAAAACAGGGAGTAGAATAGGAAGTAGAGGAAGCCTGTAGTAATATTTTGCAGTTGGTCATACCAGCAGATCTCCCCACAGTAGAAAATATTCGCCAACTGGCAGCTGGAGTTCACAGAACCCATGAGGAGGCTGCGAAGGTGTAGTTGGAACTGAACTTGCAGATAGCAGAGCTGCGATTGCAGGTGCAGTCCTCTATAAACCCGGAAGTTAGAGAGCAGTGTCGCCAAGTCATGCAATTAAGGTTGAAAGAGATAGAGCATGTTGTACAAGACTACACTGGCTTGTTGGACCAGTCCCTCTTAATGCTCACTTCACTCTAGGAGGACCCTATGCTGCGACAACTAGAAACGGAAGCGCAGGAATTGCAGTGAGCTTATGATGATGTTCGAGGAACCGCGCAAATGGTCACCCTCACCCAGCACTTGGACAAGATAAGGGAGGTTCAGGATCTGAAAGAACGAGTGGATGCTGTGTGATACAAAGAAGTAGGGCTTAAAGCACGCATCTAGCCTTGGCTTGAGGAAGCGTTCATGATCACTACCACAATAAAGTGCAAGTTGACCCAGATGCAAGATACATATGTGAAATGGCAAGCAGATGCTGCTAACAATGCATCAAAACATAGCTCGCATTTGATATAGCAGACAATGGAGGAATTTGCTGCGGACGTCAATGAAGCACAGAGATTTCTAGATGAGCTTTGCACAAAGATTACTACACCAACCAGGTGACTCGATACGAGTCATGATGATTGTGTTGGGGGCCTATTGGGAAATGGATCCCCCACGTAACAGTTTTTGGGCTAAAGCCCACAGTTTTTGGTAGTGTATTGTAAAAGCTCCATGAAATGCACGGAGTGTGAGTTGTAATAAGTCAAGTCAAAGGGTAGTCCACCCAAAAATAAGGTAAAATAAAAAATAACGAGTCAGCCTACCCATGGTTCGCAGACCATGAGAATGTATAAATAAAGCAAGGCACTAGGTGTAGAGGATAGTTTTTTGGAGAAGGAGTAAGGAGATCTATAGTACGTGGGTTGTTAATTGTGATAGTTGCTTTGAGTCAAGAATTCTAAGTCAAGGGTTGTAATAGGAGATAGAGGCTTCGCAGCTGTGTGCGCGGAGACCTAGTTAGATTTTGCATCTGTATGTGCAGACCCCTGCAACTATGTGCGCAGGGTGGGAAATGTATTGTAACCAGATAAAGGCATTAATAAAGATAAGTTGATTCTGAAATATCATGTATCTATTCTAGATTCTGGTTTATGCATCTGTTCCTGATTTATGATTATGCGCATGTCTGTTTATGTTGAATAATAACTAAAAGTGTTGTACCTTCGTAAGTAACCAAAGATCTATAATAATAATAAGCACATAAAAGGGTAAATAGCATTTGTGCTTGACTAAGGTAGTTGCCCCAAGACGACAGCTACGCAAAAGCAACGGAGCGCGTAGGATCACTCCGCGAAAACCCAAACCACATCAAAACATCCCTAGGGTGTGGAAACCCGGTTCCAGCACCCTCCCATACTACCTTAGGTGAGACTTCAGTCTGCGCTCCGTGGACTGTTGCCGAAAGGGTCGGTAGTGTTGGGATTTATTTGGCTAAACATTTCTGAACCTAGGTCAAGCCCCATTAACCCACCATGGACCAAAAACCATCGTGTCCTAAACCATGGACCAAAAACCATCACGTCCAAAAACATGTGCGAAAATCATGCACAAAACCATAGGTGGATCCACCCAACCTAACATAGGGTCCAAAACCAAAATTTTCCGGGGCGCTGCCCTGGACCCCATAGAGTGGGCTTACATGCACCCCTCAAACCCCCTGTGACTCCCCACACTATGCAATCGGCGCAACGAAGGGGGGGCTCTGCCCCCCTTCTAATCCCCCAGTTAACTATGTAGGCTAGTCGTCGAAAGAATATAACACAAGCCAACATTCTCCCACTTGTTGTTTTATTTCCAGAGGGGGCCACAAGAGAGCTTAGTCATTTATCTAGTCCTGCGACGCCCATTGAAGTCTCTACACCAAGAGAACTTATCAGAGCTCACAGATTTTGTCAATGCATCTGTAGTATTCTTCAAAGTGTCCACCTTTACCAGCAACACCTTTTTGTCTTCTATCATATCCCTCACAAAGTGATACTGAACATCAACGTGCTTTGTCTTTGAATGATATGCAGGGTTCTTTGCCAAGAGAAAATTGCACTCTGATTGTTACAATCTATCCTTATAGCTCCCTGTACTAACCCAATATTTGAACACAATACTTGCAACCAAAATGCTTCCTTGATTGCATGAGTGATAGCCATGTATTCTGCCTTTGTAGTTGATAGTGCCACTACAAATTGTTTCTTACTCGTCCAACTGACTGCACCTCCAAATAGGTTAAACAATACCCACTTGTAGATCTTCTCTGATCTAGATCTCTAGCCCAGTCTGCATCAACAAAGCCATGAATATCCAACACTCTGTCAAATCCTGGTCTTCCTTGGTAGCACAAACCATAATCACTAATGCCACACAAATACCTGAAAACCCACTTCACTGTTGTCCAATGCTCCATCCCTGGTTTTGACATGAACCTGCTCAATACTCCCACTACATGTGCAATGTCTGGCCTAGTATAGACCATCACATACATCAGGCAACTGACTACACTTGCATATGGAACATGGGACATATCGTCTTCCTCTTCTTGTGTCTTGGGACATTGTTCAGCAAATAAATTTACACCTACAGGAACAGGAACCTTCACCGATTTACTATCATACATATTAAACCTCTACAATATTGTCTCGACATACTTCCTCTGGTTTAACCAGAGTTTCCTCTTTGTCCAATCTCTTTTAATTTCCAATACTTCCTCTGGTTTAACCAGAGTTTCCTCTTTGTCCAATCTCTTTTAATTTCCATGCCCAAAATATAGGTTGCAGCACCAAGATCTTTCATGTCGAATTTGAAGGACAAATGGGTCTTCAAATCCTAGATAATTTCTTTGTCATTTCCAACCAGAAATATATCATCCACATACAAGACCAGATAAATAACATAGTCACCAATTAATCTAAAATACACACAATCATCTACTTTTCTTCTGGTGAAGCCAAGTCCCCATATAAATGTATCAAATTTCTGATACCACATCCTTGGTGACTGTTTTAACCCATACAGAGACTTCTTTAACTTGCATACCAATTATTTCTTTCCCTTCACCGCAAAGCCTTCGACTTGCTTCATGTAGATTTCCTCTTCCAAATCCCCATGAAAAAATGTTGTCTTTACATCCATCTGTTCTACATCAAAATCAAAAGCAACAACAATAGATAAAATTAATCTAATAGAAGTTACCTTGGCAGTAGGAGAAAAATATCACCAAAATCAATTCCCAACACCTAGGAATAATCTTTTGCTACCAAACGAGCTTTTTATTTCTCCACCTTTCCTTCTGCATTTGTCTTCTTCTTGAACACCCATTTGCTGCTAATGGGTTTCCTTCCAACCGGCAACTCCACCAAATCCCAAGCCTCATTTTTGTGCAAAGATGCCATTTCATCAACCATGGCCTCTTTCCAGAGTTTTCCATCCTCTGAATCTACTGCTTCCTACATAGTTCTGGGATCATCATCAGTAATAGATAAAGAAAAAATTGAACAGAAAGCAGATGGAATATACCTTTCTAACTGCCTTCTTTCTCGAACTAATATTCTCACATCTGGAGTTTGTGGCTCTTCATCTTTTGATTCCTCCTTTGCTGTAGACTCTGATCCTTCCTTCTATAGCTCAAACTCTATCTTCTCAGGTTCCTTTGGTTGGACTTTATGTCTAATAATATCTTTCACCTCTCTGAACACCACATCTTGGTTGTACACAACCTTTCTTGTTACTAGGTTCCAAATTTTATAACCCTTTAAACCATCCTTATACCCAATAAAGATGCACTTTTCAGATTTACTATCCAACTTGGTTCGTTTCTCCTTTGGAACGTGTACATATGCATCACATCCAAATACCCTCAGATGTGAAAGAGAGGGTTTCTTACCGGTCCATACCTATTGTGGAGTTTTATCCTCTAAGGCTCATGAAGATGATCTGTTGACCAAGTAACATGATGTCTCTACCGTCTCTGCCCAAAATTCCTGTCCTAACCTGACACCACTGAGCATGCTTCTTGCCCTTTACATCAATGTCTTGTTCATTCTTTCTGCAACTCCATTTTTCTGTGGTGTATATGAAGTAGTCTTCTACCATGTTATACCACACTTCTTACAGAATTCTTCAAATTCCTCACTACAAAACTCTCCACCGTTATCTATCCTCAGCACCTTTATCTTCTTCTCTGTCTGGTTTTCCACCAGAGCCTTGAATTCTTTAAACTTGTCAAAGACTTTAGATTTATTCTTAAGGAAATATATCCACATATTCCTTAAGAAGTCACCTATAAATGATACATAGTACACAGACTTACCCAGCAATGGAACCTTCATGGGTCTAAACACATCATTAAGTACAAGCTCTAATATATGTTTCTCCCTCTTACCACCAAAGGGGAAACTCATTCGATTATGCTTCCCATATACACAATTTTCATAGAAATAAAAATCTAGAGTTATTAATCATATATTCTACCATACCTTTACCATGAAGTATTCGAAGGCCCTTCTCTCCAATATGTCCAAGCCTTTGATGCCACAGCATGGTCTTCTCTCCAGAAACCACTAGATTTTCTGCTCCACTTTCAGGAACCACAGACCTGTTGCACCCATCAACAATCGTGCTACCTTGCAGCTTATACAGAGTTCCAATTTGAACTCCCTACATCAATACTAGTGCTCCCTGAAACATCTTATAGGTATCCTTCTCGAACACTATTTGTACACCTGCATCATCCAACTTGCTTATATAAATCAGATTTCTAGCCAATGCAGGAATATGCAGAACACCCGAAAGTGTTCTAACCCTTCCACCTTGCAACTTCAACTTTACTTTTCCACGACCAACGACTCTAGCCTTCCTATCATCCCCTAAGAAGACATCACCACCATCATATTTCTCATACTCACAAAACCACTCTCTATGGGGAGTGAAGTGAAAGGATGTACCTAAGTTAATTAACCATGCCTCATGATCTACATGTGTACTTGAAGAAGCCAAGTACACATCCCCACCTTCATATAAGGTGGTTTTCGCCTCTGCAGAAAGAGCATCATCATATCCCTTTCCTTTATCAAGAGCTTTAGATTTACAGTCCCTTTTGTAGTGACCATCCTTTCTGCATTTCCAACGCACCACCTTTATCGGTTTTCCCGAAGATTTAGATATCCCATTCGATGACTTATTTTTGTTTCTGTTCTGGGACAATCCTCGTATAGACAAGGCATAACCATTCTGACTCTCCATATTTTTCCATCTCATCTCATTAGTCAGCAAGGATGAGACTATTTCATCAAACTACAAGGCAGTTGCATCGCTACCTATTGCAGTAACCAGACTATCCCACGAATCTGGTAGAGAAAACAACAAACTGATGCACTTATCTTCATATGAAATTTTAATATCAACATATGCTAACTGACTTACCATAGTATTAAATGCATTCAGATGCTCTGTCACTGAGTCTCCATCTTTCATCCTCAGATTATACAGCCTTTTTCTGCAGGAACAGTTTATTCACCAGAGACTTAGATTGGTAAAAAGTCCCTAACTTGTCCCACAAATTCTTCGTCGTAGCTTCCCCTAATACATTCAGCAATATTGAATCTAAGACACACAATCGTATTGTGCTCTTTGCCTTCCAATCCAACTTCTTCCATTCTCCATCGGACACTCTTATTGGTTTAGTACCCAGATCTACCGCGATCCACTGATCTTTATCGACCAACAGATCCTCCATCTTGAGTTTCCCCAACTCAAAACTCTAACCATTAAATTTCTTGGTCTCTATCTTTCCACTGTTCACCATCTTCTTTCACCACCAGAATCGATCTCGCAGATCCCCCACTGAACAGGGTCGAGCAAAACCCCTCAGCAACAAAGGCATCCTCTTGAAGCCAAAACACCTCTGATACCAAATGTAGGTTTTAACCTCGTACAGAAATTACCTGCATACGAACTCTAGAACACATAAAATAAACAATGCGAGAGCATAACACATAAAACACATATACATAGAGATTTTCCCCTGGATCTCAAAACCGAGACTACCAACTTGATTTTTCGTTATGTTCCTTTCAATGTTATAATACATATTTATACATGTCGAAGCATCCATTACCATGGACTGAAAACCATCGCATCCAAAACCATGGACCGAAAACTATCACGTCCAAAAACATGTGTGAAAATCATGCACAATACCATAAGTGGGTCCGCCCAACCTAACATAGGGTCCAAAACCAAAATTTTCCATGGCGCTACCCGAGACGCCATAGAGTGGGGTTACCTGCACCCCTCAAACCCCCTATGACTCCCCCCGCTACGCAATGGATGCAACAAAGGGGGGGCTCCGCACCCCTTTTCTAACCCCCCGGTTAACTATGTGGGCTAGTCGTGGAAAGAATATAACACAACCCAATATTTTTTAGGAGCTCAATATTGAAATGACTGTAACTATGGAATTTTGTGTCTTTAAGTTTTGAAATATAGGCTTGTGCTAGCCCTCTGAGCCCGCTTTCCAATGCCACCTGTCTGATCAAAATTGGATTCTCTAAGAAAGAGTTATGCCCAATCTCCCAAGATGACCTAATTATACACTTTTTCAGTGAGAAAATTGGTACAAAGTGCCATGTGTCAATTTTTCAACCTTCAGAACTGAAAATGCTGCAAATAAAACCAAAGTTCGTTCTCCTTCTGTAACTTTTTAAAAAATTTCAATCTGATGCTTACAGAGAAAGTTATGACAATTTTCCCTAGGTCACATATTTGGGATGTAATTCAGGAGCCTGCAGAAACCATAAATGTCTTGGACTGTATCTCCGAAAATATAAGAAAAAAAATTATGAAATTCAGGTTTGAGCTTCACCAAGGTTTCGACTCAAATGGGTTTTAATTTCAGAATGTGAAACTTTATAGAAAAACAATTATAATGAAAATTCCATGATGAATGGTTTGAGATGGAATTCTGGAGCTTGCAAAAACCCTAACTTCCTTAAATCCTATCTCCAAAAATATAGTGTGACAAGATCTGAAATTTGGACTCAAGGTTCAGCGAGAATGTGTCTCAAATGGGTTTTTTTTGCTTTTGAAACATTGCAGAAAAAATGTTATAGCAAAAAGTACATGATGACCTATTTGGAGTAGTGAAACCCTAGAATCCAAAGCTTTGATACCAAATGTTATGAAACCATCTCACAAAAAGATAGAAAATAAAGATCAACGCCTTAGAAATCAGCCTCTTCAAAGGGGAAACCTCCTTTACATTACACAAATGAAAATTTTGTGGATGATACAAATGACAAGACCTCCTTTCTATATATAGGAGTCTAAGGGGTCATAATGTAATCAAAGCCGATATAAGAATAATAATGTAAGGGCACAACAATAACAATAGTGGGCTTCTATGGGGCACAATAATAAAAATATGGAGACTACATGGGCACAAAAATATAATAAGGGGGTTTCCCTAATAAGAATAGGGGTTACACTAGTAGTATAGGGACCTAACAACTTTCCTTGCATACTTCTTGTCAAACCATCTCTTGATACAGTTCTGGTGGAGTGTAAACTTTTCTTTTGCTTTCATCCTTTCTTCCTATAGTTTTTGAAGTGCATCCATCCTACACTAAACTAGCAGACAAGGCTTGCCTTGGGATTCTTGAGACAGCTGAAGTGCAAGCAAGTAGATGTTGGGCGGCAGGATGGCTTCTTTCCCATAGACTAGGAAGTATGGCAAGGTATTCAAAGAGGGTTTGGGTGTCACGCGGTCAGCCTATAAGGCATTCATCAAGGTAGAGTGCCAGTTACGCTACTCAGAGTAAACGGTCTTTTTCATTATATGGATAAGATTTTTGTTTGTGTATTTTTCCAGACCATTTCCCTACGGGTAGTAGTTAGATGAGTGTTTCAGCACAATACCATTTTGCAATGCAAAATCATAAAGCTTCAAAGATGAAAAGTAAGTTGCATTTTCAAACAAAAGTGATACTGGGATGCCAAAGCATGAGATGATGTTCTATTGGAGGAGGTTGATGACCTCCTCATCATTCACTTGCTTGAGCAAAACTACTTCTGTCCATCGCGTGAAGTAATGAATTGTTGTCAAAATATAGCGATGTTGTTTTGTAGAATGTGGGAAAATCTCCCCAATGATGTCCAAGCCCCATTGTTGGAATGGTTTAGTCACTGCAACAGGGTGTAGTGGGGTTGCTAACCTTCGTGTTCTATCAGCACATCACTGACAAATCGAGCACTTGTGGGCATAGGCATGTGCATCCTTGAATAATTTGGGCCAGTAGAAACCAACTTTCATAACTTTGTATGTAGTGGTATTTCCTGCAAAGTGACCCCTAGCTGGTCCATCATGCAGATCTTGCAAATCCTTCCCTAATTCATGTGCCTCCAGGCACCTGAGCAAGATTCTGTTACTATGATTTCTGTAAAGCACTTCGTGCACCAACTGATAGGCTAAAGCTTTAAGGCATAGTGCCCTCTTTTATATGATGGAGAAGTGAGAGGGTATGGTGCCATGCCCAAGGTACTATTGCACATCTTCGTACCAAGACTTTTTGCATGTTGTGGATGGTGCTCGCACTACATCATACATTTCAATTTCCTACTCCCAACTGGTGAGCTCTACTTCTTCCTCCTATGTGTTTGTTACCACAACTACGAGTCTGCAAACACCATGACCCTTGATAGTGCAAATTGGCTTGATGTCAATATCATACTCTTGCGACCTTTCATCCAATTCACACTTCGTTCACCCATCTCTTGGTGTATGAGAAGTGAGCAAACTGTTGGGTGAGGCACATACACTATGCAATGGTTCTTCAACAAGTAGGGACTAAAGTGTTTCACTACCTTGTATACTACATATCATTGTTTTTCAATGGTAGGGTAGTTGATTTTGGATCCTTTCATGCTTGCGCTCATGAAGGAGATGCGATGTTCATCATTCATCTCATCCTTTTGAGTGAGTATTGCAGCAAGCAAGTTGTCAGAGGTGAAGGTGTATAAAAAGAAGTCTTTGTTGAAATATGGATTGTAAAGTGAATGTGCTTCTACAATAGCCTACTTGATATGGGTGAATGCATACTTTTCCCTCTTGCCCTAGTTGTAGATTGCATCCTTCTTGATCATGTCTTGCATTGGTTGTACTATCTTCACATAGTCTGAGATGAACTTTTGGAGGAAGTTTATCTTTCCCAAGAAGGAGTGCATTGCTTTCTTGTTGGCTGGGTGAGGGATCTGTGTAATAGTCTAGACCCGGTCGAGATCAACCTTGATCCCTCTTTTGGAAATGATGTACCCAACAAGATTCCCGTCAAACACTGCAAATATGTTGTTTTTGGGATTCAAGGAAATCCTGTATTTCCGACATCGCTCAAAAATTTTCTTCAAGTGGCGAATGTGGTCTTCCCATTTTCTTGAAAACATAGTCACATCATCGAGGTACACTACTACGCTCTATCCGATGAGTTCACGGAAGGCAATTTACATCGTGTGCTAAAAGGTTGTGCCTACGTTCACAAGCTCAGATGGCATCCGTCTATATGCGAATGTACCCCACTTAGTACGGAAGGTACTTTTGAGTCGACCAGGTTCTGCTACCAGGACCTGATTATATCCTGGAAACCCGTCAAGTAAAGAAAACATTTGTGCCCCAAATATTGTCTACAAAAATTTCTCCATAGACGGCACGGGGTAATTGTCTTTGTCCAGGGCACGGTTCAAGTTCCAGAAATCAACACACAAGCAGATCTCCCCATACTTATTTTGTACAGGAACAAGATTTAAAACCCATGTGGAATGATGAACTTTGTATATGATCCATGCATCCAACAGCTTGGTGAGCTCTTTCTGTTTGAGGGGTCCAAGTGACGGATGTATTTTCCTCAGCTTTTGTTGATACCCCATCTTTGATTAGAATGATATGTTGGATTATTTTTGTGTCGTAAGTTTTCAGATCATCATATTTCCATGAGAACACATGCTAGTACTTTTTGAACAAGTAGACAAAGGCTTACCTGTTGGGCATGGAATCCCCCCAAGGCATGTTTTGGGGCTCAAAGCCCAAGTTTTGACCTAATCTTGTTGTAAAGCTCTGTGAATTACGAGCGTGGAGAATGAAAGTATGATAGAGTCATAGGGTTTTCCACCCTAGTTTTGTAATGTAATGTCGGCCTACCCATGGTTGGTGAACCATCAGATTATATAAATAGAGCAAGGCTCTAAGTGTAAAAGATAATAGAAAAGTGTAGAGAAGAAAGAGTCTAAGTAATTAAGTTTGTTTTTGGGTTGTAGAGTACGAGAAGGCTCTACAATTGAGTGCGTAGACGCCTAGTAGTCCACAGCTGAGTGCGCAAACCCCTGTAGCTGAGTGTGCATGGTGAAGTCGAGTCTGTAACGAGGAAGGAATTAATAAAGAAAAGTTTTATCATAATTTTGTGTATCTATTCTTGGGTTAATGCATGTTTAATATAATTTTCAATTATACTCTTTATTTATTGTGTGCACCTGTATGAATGGTTTATGTTGTTAAGTATAACTTGAAGCCCGCAAGTAGGCTAAAATAATCAACTAACATTGAAACACCAATAAGGTTTTGGGTAATAATGCAGAGGGAATGTGCTTTCAAAGAAGAATCTACCAAACTAAAAGCTCAACTAGAGGAGGGAAATAAGGTAAGGAAGTTATTCAAGGAAAAATGTCAAAAGTTACAGGATGAAGTGAAATCATTAAGAAATGAAGTCAATGAAAGGAGCACAATCATCAAGAAACTCATAGATAGATCCAGTTATTATGAAAGGCTTAAAGCTACAATCCACTCACTAAAGGAAGATCTTGAAGAATCAAAGAAGCAGAATAAAGGACTACTCCAAGCTATTGAAAAACAAGAGAACGAAGTTCTTGAATTAAGACATCAGTTGGAAGAAGGAAGGAAAGCTGAGGAGAACATAAAGAAGCAGTATCGTGAAAAGGAAGAGCACCTTAAGATTAAGGTAAATATTCTAAATGATAAATTAGAAGAAAAGGATAAGCTCTTACGATTTCAAGTCAGTACTAAAATTTTGGATGATATTCTTAGTAGTCAAAGGTCTCCTGCTATCAAAACTGGTCTTGGTTTTTATGAATCTACTCAAGGTGAATCTAGCTCACAAGGAAAGGCAAGGAACTCTAATGAGAAATCTAAAATTCTCAATAAAGAGATGAAAGAAACCCCATCAACAGCCAAGGAAAGAAATACTTCAAAGAAAATCTTTTACTCCTCCGATGAATAATGTTGAATGTTATGTATGTCATAATCTTGGACATGTTGCAGCCAGATGTAGAAGAAGAATGGTTCAAGATCATCACACAGAAATATCATCATATTACTTTCAGGGATATTTTTTTTCTTTCAATATGTTTGGTCACAAAGTAGTTGATTGCTACAAAAGGAATATGAAACATGTATGTTATGCATGTAACAAGCTTGGACATATAGCAAAGGAATGTAGGAATAAAGTACGGGCACCATACCAAAAGGAGAAAACTTCATCACGCTTGAAGATATGGAAGAAGAAGGAAATATAGTCAGAAAGATATGGCACAGCACAATATACTCAAACACAGACATAACAGACTCAGGGGGAGCTGAAAATATAAAATTGCAGTGTTCAGAATCTCATACACAAGTTCCATAAATAGAAGTCGCGTATATATGTGAGTTGGCCACTGTGCAGTCGCATATATGTCAGTCTGAGGAAAAGCAATATAGGGCTCAGGAAAAAGGGTCTGATAGGATGCAGTCCATTTGCTCTGTTTGATAATGGTTACAATCTGTTGATGATGTGTGGAAATATCTTGATACTTATAAGAAGTTTAGAAGTGTTTTGATCCTAACTTGTTGATGATGATGCCTTGATACTTCTTACTGATATATGCATGATCAAATCTGACAGTTGGCATAGGTTCAGGGGGAGCATATGCCTTTAATAATGCATTGTTGGCATTATGGTTAGTAGTCCTTGATGATGATGCTTATATGGCTAAATGATATATCATGCTATGATATGGTTATGAGTTATCCATGACAAATCTCATGTGATTCTTGGGGTTACATAGTTGATGTTCAGATCAGATTTATGGTTGATTCTCTAATGATGCATATATGGTGTTTACATGGTGATCTTCATAAGGATAAGGAGAAGTACAAAGCTTGAATACACATCTTCTTTACTTGATGATGAGTTACTCATATGCTGCTTTCATCATAGGCATAAAGATCATATAATATAGTTATGCTGCATGATTCCTATGGTTCTTGGCGCTCACATGGATTGATGCTATTGATGATACCAAGAAGTCTTGATACATAGTGTTGGATACATGGATGATTACTCAAAGTTGCATTATTGGAGACATGATGATGATGAGTTCCTACCTATATGTTGATAGGTTGATACTTACATATGTTGATGTTCCCAAAGTGATGCTAGTTGGATCATGCAGATCTTAATGATGAGATGACTATGCTGCTATACACATATGATATAATGTGAATGATTTTATGATGATGTTCAAAAGGATGAGTTGATATCTATATGCAGACATACCTTGTTATAAAACATTTATAGGTTGCTGATCTGGAAGTGGTTGTATGCGTGTTTCACGAGGAGGATCCGCATATATATGCATGATTCTATGGATACAGTCGTGTATATGTTGGTTTGAATGAAATCAATGGGCCAGACTCAGGGTGAGAAGAGTCTAGTATGGATCTGACAGAGACCATCTGACACAGCTTCAAGGGGAGAAGATAAACTTCTAATAATGCATTTTTGGCATTACCTTAGAATCTCTTGGTTCGTGTACACAAGCTGCTTTTAGTTTCAGGTAGATCACGTACAAAAGGAGAACAGAAGGAGATCATGGTTGCTGATCTGGATAGTGTTTGACAGATGCTGTTGATATTAGTTATTGGTGATTTTCATAAGTCTTGCACTTGATATCTGGTCTCTATATCATTTATTTCTTTTATTATCAAGGTCATGTAATGGCCTATGTTGGTTTCCCCACTATGCCTGGGATGAATGAGTTTTGTCTATCTTGTGTATTCCCACTTGGATGGGAGATGGATGTATGTATGAGTCTTGATGATAGGAAGGTTACTTATAATGTATGGAGTCATGTTCTTTCTTGTAGAACATCTTTTTGCAGACAACATTTCAGCACAGAGCATATCCAAAGGGGGAGCTCGTTCAGAGTTTTTAGCAGGTACTCAGGGGGAGTATGGTAGTCCGCCCCTTTGCCCTTGATTTCAAAGGGGGAGAGTGATTTGGTGTTGTTTCCATCAAGTCCAAAGGGGGAGATTGTTGGCATTATGATGCATGTGTTGTACTTGATGGTAACCCTCTCGTAGAAGAATAACTCACTTACATATAACTAGATGAATCTACAGAAGAGATATCAAATGTAGGACAGCTCAAAGGAATCAGATGGTAGTTCTAAGTATGACAAGTTAGCTTTGCCATCAAGTCCAAAGGGGGAGATTTTTGGCATTATGATAGATATGTTGTACTTGATGGCAACCCACTCATCTTAGATGATAAACTATAGTGCAGCAAAGAAAAGTTCATGCACTTTCATGCAGAGAAAAGTTCCTTTCATGCAGAGAAAAGTTCACGCACTTTCATGCAGAGAAACGTTCACGCACTTTCATGCAGAGAAAAGTTCCTTTTATGTAGAGAAAATTTCACACACTTTCATGCAGAGAAAAGCACACGCACATGGGAAATCTTATGGTTGGTTCATGGTATTAGTCCGACAGTTTTTGATCCTATGGTTTTGGGCCATGGTATTGCATCCAAAAGTGTTGATCCCAAGTATTGGGTCCATGGAATTGTTTTGTTATGGTTTTGGACCATGGTATTGAGTAAGGCCTAAGACTATAAAAGGAGAAGAAGACATTTAGGCAAAGGCATTAAAAAATACTTGAATATCTGATGAAGTGTGAGATCCAGCATGTAGACAATGGGTTCATGATGCATTGCTTGATCTGAGCTAAGGAGGAATCTCACCAATTGATGGAGAACAAGATCTAAGGATAGATCGGGATCAAATGGTTTGGAATGAATCATCTTTAAATGGTTTGATTATGGATAGACTAGATCTGAATTATTGATGCATGTTTTATTGTACGCATGTTATGATCTCAGTATGACTGATGTATGAAACAGCCACAAAGTCATGATTGAATATGTATAGATCTATACGCAGGTTTGATTCATCGTAGTAGCGTATACATAATGAAGTATGATGTTTGAAGTTGCAGTTGGGTTTGGTTGTTATTGCAGAGTTTTGTAGTCTGCTCTATGTTCTAGTGACTGTGTTGTTGACAGGGTTTCAGTGTTTCAGGGATTCAGGAATTGATGATGCTAGTATTGATTGTTTTATTCTTCAATGATATTGATGGGTCCAGTATGAAAATTGGATGATGTGGCCTTCATATTATAGTGTTGTGCTTTAGGAGTATCTAGTTTGAAAATGTTTGAAACGTGGTACCTGGAGGAAGAAAGAGAAGGATGTTGCCTTCTGTAGGTCGGCACCTATGTACTAGTACATCAGCTAGTACAAGAGCTAAGGGGGTGGTAGCTCCCTTCCAGTAGCAGCTAAAGAACGAGTAAAGGTTGGAGCATTTTAGTAGGCCAACACCTACGTACTAGTAAGTGGATCGGCTAGTACAAGAGCTAAGGGGGTTGTAGCTCCCTTCTAGGAGAACGAGAGAAGGTTGTAGCCTTCTGCAGGTAGAAGCCTGCGTATTGGTATAAGACTACACTAGTACAAAACTATTGTAAAAGAAGTTTCTTATTAAAATAAGATAGAGACGACTTGCAGCAGGTGGTTTTCACCCACATTGGGTTTCCATCTTATATCATGGTGTTCATATGTGCTTCTTGTGTGTGATGATCTGTTCTGTTTTACTGCACCTGCTTACTATACATATGGTTAAAGAAGTTATAATGCACTAACTAAAGATCAACATTTGATGGGTTAATTGAATCATAAGTATTCTGGATCTATGCTAGTTGCATTAGACACAGTTGCGTATACACGCAAGTTCCCTTAATTGAAGTAGCGTATATGTATCTAAGTATGGAAATGAAAAGGTTTTATTGATCTGATAATACTGATTCCCCCCCCCCCCCTTCTCAGTATTATTTCCAACATATTATGGCTAGAGGAGCCCATCCCCATCATGGCAGACCTGATTCATCGTGTTTCTCGACTTCCATACAAAGGAAAGGACCCCACAACCATATCAGAAGGAAAAGGTAGTGATTTTGCCATCGCGAGGGCCATGAAGATGAAGTACAAGCTAGAAAAGAAGAAGAGGGGCTACACCATCTCCAGCATCAAGGACAAAGTAGTACACGCAGCAACATAAATCCTCACAGGCAAAGTTATGAGCAAGTGTTGCTGACGAGGTACTTTGCAGTGGTCACACTAGCTGAGTAGGCGCGAAGGGGGTCCAGTTTAACTGGTCTGAATTCCTCTGCATGGAATTCTTAGAGAATTGTCGCAAAGCCTAGGAGCAAGTTAAAACTATCCACTATGCATGGTTGTTGCTGTCCATAGTGCTCATAGCAAAGGAATTGCTAGAGGACAGTCAATTCCCCATAATTGACAAAGAATTACCAGAGGCAGCGAAGTATGCTTCGCTCTGGGCCACAAAGGATGCTACAAGGATACGAGACATCAAGATCTTCTAGGTGCTCATGGAGATGAACATCCAAATGTGGATCAATCCTAAACTGCACTTGTTGCCCACGATTTACAATAGTTTGTAGGGTTTTGTAGAATTCAAGGCAGACATGCACAATGTATATATGAGGGCGCGCAAGGATCCAACAAAGCAGTGGACAAAGCTACCCTTTGTAGCCATTGATGATGCCATTTTCAATATGTTGGAGGCATGAACTTCAGAATAGCACACCCCAAAAATTGCATAACTTGAGAGGTTGGCAGCGCAGAAGAATAAAGACAATGCCAAGTTGCACATCATACAGTTGGCCAAGAAACGACGGAAGTAAACAGCAGCAGCTGAGGTGCGGGCAGCACGGGAAGAGACACAGAAGGTAGACGAGCAGGAAAAGGCTACGGCAATAGCAGCAGCAGCATAGGAAGCAGCTGCGAAGGCAGGCAAGGGCTAAGCAACGCCTTCGCAAGGGCAGGCAGCAAAGGAAGCAGAAACAGAAGACGGAGGCACGGACCCATGGACCGCGTCCACACAGTTGAAGCACCAACACCCGGTAGAGCAAGCAGGATTGAGGAAGAAGGTCAAGGCCTCAAAATTGGCCATTGACCTGATCACCCTAACTGAGGGTTATATGCATGACATTAGCGAGACGGTCTGCAATGTCACAAATGAGGCTCTTCATGATTTCATGCAAGAGCACCAGATTGTGTTGTGGGCCCTCAGAGAACAGTTGCAGGACTTACAAGTGTGCCCCCCTCAGGTTGGTACCCTTTCAACCAACCTTGCATTCGGATCCACGATAGCAGAGTAGATGTTGCGCGCGCAGATGATGAACACAATCGTGTTGCTGGAAGGGGATCTAGTGAACTCGAATGAGGACGATAGGCTTTCGGTTAGCATAATGAAAGGTCTCGGGGTTAATCTAACTGCCCTTCTACGTGAGACATTATATCTATTATAAGATGGGATAATGGCAGAGCTGCACACTAGGGAGAGCCGCGTGCTCCAAGTCCTTAGTGAGCAGAAGATAAACATGGAACAACTTAGCTTGCAGAATGACGAAATAGTGTCACAAAATCAACAATTGGTGCAAGTGATATGCGACACTTGTCGAAGTGTCCTAGAACTAGCCATCCCAGCAGATCTACCAGCAAAGGTGTGGATCCACAGATTAGTAACAAGAGTCTGCTAGGCTAGGGAATAAATGACGAAGGTTCAGTTGGAGCTGAATCTTCAGATCATCGAGCTGTGATTACAAGCGCAGCCATCCACTCCCCTAGAAGTCAGAGAAAAACGTGTTAACATTATCGCAGTGGGATTGGAGGAGATCGGAGGTGTAGTGCGAGACTACACCAGCATGTTGGAAGAATCACTTGAGGTCCTCAGAACTCTGTAGGAGGACCCCAACATCCAGCGCTTAGAGATAGAGGTGTGAGAACTCCAACAACAATATGACAGTGTCCGAGGAATTGTGGAGACAGTGGTCCTTACCCAGTAGCTTACGAGGATGCAGCAAGCTAAAGCACTAAAGGAGCAGGTGGATGTGACACAACACAAGGAGGTAGTTCTCAAAGCACGCGTTAATCCTTAGATCAATGAGGCCTTCACCATCAAGGTAGGCATCAAAGGCAAGCTCGCGAACATACAGGGTATGCACACATTGATGTAGAGAAGCGCCCCAGACACAGAGGTCTCAAAACAGCATATGCAGCAGATCCAGCAAGCAACATCTCAGCGTGTTGTTGACCTCTACGCAGTTCGAGAACAGTTGGAGGGACTCCATGCAAAGATCGTCGCGCTGACAGAGTGACTCGAGGGTGAATCACGATGTTTGTGTTGGGGGCCTATTGGGCATGGAATCCCCCCAAGGCATGTTTTGGGCTCGAAGCCCAAGTTTTGACCTAATATTGTTGTAAAGCTTCACGAATTGCGAGCGCAGAGCGTGAAATTATGACAGAGTCATAGGGTTGTCCATCCTAGTTTTGTAATGTAATGTCAGCCTACCCATGGTCCACAGATCGTGGGATTATATAAATAGAGCGAGGCTCTAAGTTTAAAAGATAATACAAAAATGTAGAGAAGAAAGAGTCTAAGTAACTAAGTGTGTCTTTGGGTTGTAGAGTAGGAGAAGGCTCTGCAACTGAGTGTGTAGAGGCGTAGTAGTCCGCAGCTGAGTGCACGAACAACTGCAGCTGAGTGCATAGGGTGGTGTCAAGTCTGTAACCGAGGAAGTAATTAATAAAGAGAAGTTTTATCATAATTATGTGTATATGTTGTTGGGTTAATACATGTTTGATATAATTTGAAATTATACTTTTTATTTACTACGCACACCTCTATGAATGGTTTATGTTGTTAAGTATAACTTGAAGCCCGCAAGTAAGCTAAAATAATCAACTAACATTGAAACACCATTAAGGTTTTGGGTAATAATGCAAAAGTGCAGCGTTCAGCACCTGAGTAGGGTTGCGTGAAGGTGGTATATCAGGCTGTGAGGTACAGGAACGTGCGCAAAGCGACTTGTGCACAGGGTCAAATCGTAGACCACTTGAACTCATCAGACACCTCTAGGGTGCAGAAACCTAGTTCTAGCACCATCCCATACTACTTCGAGTGAGACCTTAGTCCGCGCTCCACGGACTGTTGCCGAAAGGGCCAGTAGTACCGGGATTTGTTTGGCTAAAGCAACTCTGAACCTGGGTCAGACCCCAACAAGCCAACATTGTCACTTCTATTATGTGCAACATGTACCGATATTGACAAACTGATGAGCCCCAATTTTGGTACAATTTGGGCTCATTTTGGCCTACTTTACTTGCTCAAACCATTCATCTTTATTTGCTTATGCATGCATTTCTTAGTTTATTCATGTTGTTTGTAGGAGGAAGGTTAGACCCTTCATCTACATGACTAATGCATTGTGATTCCAGGTTTTGGCATTAAAAAAGGGGAACAAGAGACAACGCAAAAGGGATAAGGAGACAATAAGGTGGCACTGTTGATTTTGTGGAGAGATGTCCATGGCATTGGGACATTCCTCGTGATTCCCACCAAGAACTCTGAGCTCCAATCAATCTCCCCTCCGAGCCTCCGAAGTAGCCAGCTGTCCTACAGGAACATCAGTCATAAACTATTCTACCAGAACAGCAGTTCTGACTGCCTCCCAAATCCGCAGTTAAATTTCAGTTGGATAGCCGAGCTCCTAGAATCAAGGCTACTTGGCGGATCATCATTTTTTGTATAAATCTGGAGGCCTTAGCCTTAGATAGGTTGTTGAATCTCTTGGGTTATCATATAATTTTGGAAGCAGTCCAGTTTTGTTTTCTTTTGCTGTAAGCCAGTTTGGCATGACGTTGAATTATGAATAAAGAAGACAGATTGTGAGCTATTCCTGAGTTTTATTAGGAGACTATAGCTCTCAGGTTAGGGCCCAACCTGAGTGCCATAGATCCCCTCTGTTGTAGTATTGTTTCTATTTCATTTCCAGCACTTTAAGTTTCATTTGCACATGCAATTTGAATGGCAGTCTGGTAATTCGATTTTCTTATGAGTTAGATAGATTTTGCTTATGGTACAATTACTTCCACTTGCTT